>JABXWE010014407.1:0-44585 GCA_014611495.1 Limonius californicus
GCGAGCGCTTTGTCGTTGAGTAGTTCGTAATAAATACATAAAGCATATATTTCTCTTATATTATTTATGATTAATTATTTCAGTGACACACATGATGATTCACTAAATACCATAATAAAATCAAAAAAAGACACATACGCAGACTAATTTAAATAGTTAACATGTATTACATATTACATCATACTATTTAAAACTACATCGTAGGTGCGGGAAAGCATACCATTCAACTGTTGTTAGCTGTTTTATTGTGAGAAAGTTGTTGGTTTGTTCGTTTGCATTTGTACAAAGTCGTTCTACATATTTTCAACTCTATTCGCAATTTCTTCTTTCCTTTTTGTTCCTACTTGAAGATCTTGATGGTATACACAAGTTGGCGCAAAATTTCAGAATTTCGATGATTGAGTTGACTTGGTCAGTAGCTAGCAGTGTTGGGTAAGATACTTTTTTTTTTGTATCTAGATCCAGATACAGGTACTTCTAAAAAAGTGTATCTAGTTACAGATACAAGATACATTTTACTACGTGTATCTAGATACAGATACAAGATACTTTAAAATGTATCTAGATCCTTCTCAGATACAAATTAGATACCTACTTTAAAAAATTACACTTCCAGAAATGGAACCGCGCATAAACCATGATAATATTATTTCTAAAGAAAATCTGACGGAATTTAGGGTTGTTAACAAATCGATTATAATAATAAGACACAAAATAATTACTAGAGAACATTTTATTGGGATAGCCATCCAGTATCGCTGGCACTTCCAAAAAAGCACTTTCGTTATCATTCATTCTTCTAATTGTAGCACAAGAATTGATTCTGTACTTGTCCACTAGACCACTACTTTTATTTATACTGAGAAAACTTCAAGTTTTGTCAAGACTTTAGATAAGCCTACCGCTCGGTTATTACTTATGAGATTTGCTTGGAAATTCCCAATATCGAAAACAGCAAGAGCGGTTATTGTAATTTGTATAGCCACAATAGGTAAATGTATACTTAAAATCTTAAGCTTCTTACAGTTCTTATCTCCTCAAAATGGGGATGTTTGAATGCTTATTACCATTACCTATCTTAAGACGTATTTGGGTTTTTCTGCTAAAAGTAAACCCTAAAATTTAAATGTCCAAAAATGTCCTAAATTTTAAATTGAAGA
This sequence comes from Limonius californicus, assembly GCA_014611495.1. Classification (NCBI taxonomy): domain Eukaryota; kingdom Metazoa; phylum Arthropoda; class Insecta; order Coleoptera; family Elateridae; genus Limonius; species Limonius californicus. The sequence goes on from JABXWE010014407.1 coordinate 1,161, forward strand.
AATGTTTTAATAAAATTCGAAAACTACATAAAATAAATTATAATTCTTGAATGTATCTAGGATCTTTTATTGTTTAATGAAGAAGATACCGCTTAATAGGATCTAGATACAGATACAAGATACAATTTTATAAACGTATCTAGATACAGATACTAGATACTTGAATAGTATCTAGATCCAGTATCTAGATACATGTATCTAGATACTACCCAACACTGGTAGCTAGTACTATGCGAGATTAGTATCACTAGAGCTTTTTGATATATTTTTTTATTTTAATTAATACTGATAACAGATTCTAGCACAATGGTTTAAAATGGTGTTACGGTCCAACCGATTGTTTCGTATTTCAATAAACCGATGGAAAAAGCCTCTGCCACTGGCTCAGGGAGGAGGGGTGGTTAAGGGAAAATGCTTATAGGACGGAAGTCTTGATTGTTGTTGTGTACAGGGCAAGTCGAAATAAATGGAAAGAGGGGTGTCTTTCAAGTCACAGCTAAATGTAGATCCTCGTGAAAGGGCCAAAAAACAGCAGCTTACGGGAAATAGAAATTACCTTATTGTGCTTCCTCCTAAGTACATGCAAATAGAAAAATACACAGAAATAACAAGCCGTGTAATACATTTTGAGTAAGGTAATAAATATATTAAGTAGATGGTTTGTTGTGATTTGTTTACTTGCTAATTGTTTGGTGATAAGGTAGACCTTCCTCATATATTTAATTTCGGCTGCCTCCTGTGCTTTATTTGCTAAATCATTTATCCAATTCTTCTTGTCTCTTTTTATATTTTTCTTTACTGCTTTGTTTTTGTTCGTATGTTCTTGCCAACTGCTGTTTTCGTTCTACAATGTTTTCAGCGTTTAGTTTTGCCTTTATGTGTTTCTTTTCATTTATTAATTGCCTTGAGGTTTCTGTGATCCATTCCTTGCTATTTTCGCTTTTCCTTCTCAATACTCCTCCCATATTCCATGTATTCCCTCCTTTAGGCTACTACACTTATCTTCAAGGCTTTCTTCCTTGTGTTGGTTTTCTTGCACCTTTCCTAGTTGTTCCTTCCGTACTTTCTTTATGCTTTCTTGTGCTAATACCTCTGCGTTACATTTTCTCCTGTGTTTAATTTGTGCTGCTATTTTCTTTTTATTCACTTTGGGTTTAATTTCTGCTATCAATAAGTGATGGTCGCTTGCAACGTCTGCAGAACGTTTGTTGCGCACATTCAGAAACGATGCTTTCCACTTCCTGCGAATCGTTATATGATCTATCTATGATGATAGTTGTACTGACGGTGAGGATTATGGGTGAGTGATCAGAAGAAAGATCGAGGTTTGGTTCAATCTGACGCCATTTTGTTGTAATAGCTGATTGAAAATGTTTTTGCATTCATCAAAGAATTTGGTAAATGTCATTATTTTGTTTTATTGCCGCCCATTGATTTGTTTGTGTGACGGGATTAGTTGCCACTTGTGTCACATTTAACATTTGAGATGATGTAGTCGATTGTGACCGAGATGTGCGTTTTCTCTTGTACCTGTTTACTTTTTGCCAAGGGTTATCATTAGTCTCATTATCGGTATCGTAATAGTCAGATTGCTCAACGTTGAGGTTTGTTTCACTCTGATATTGCGGGTTGTGGCCAGCTACGTGGACTATAGGAGATATCAAGTTGCTAGAACTCGGATATATGTTATATGGGTTATTTGTAAACGCTTGATGATGCATTTGTGAAAAGGGCTGGCGCTGATAATTGTTGTTGATAATAAACTCCATTTTGTAGGGAATTCGGTGGAATAATGATTGTTTAACGACGAAATAGATTTTTAAAAAGCGTTTATTCCAAAATATATAATTCGTCGGAGTTCTACTATATACAAGATGCAAAATGGAACTAAAACTGAAGCTTATTTTAACATGTTATATTAATTAAGAGCAGCTGCAAGCTGAGTTGACAATATTACGATAAGGTTACAAGAAGTCTTTATCTGCAGCGACTCATCATATTCTAATCACATACCAACTATGGCTAGTTTTATGTAAATCCAGGCACCATGCCGCCTTGGTAGCAGGTGGCAAAGCCGGCTGGCTGCATGGTGTAGTTTTAAGCCTTAGTATTGTATAATTTTATATTTAGCAGGCAGTGCAATATTAGATATGAGTAATAAGGAAATAAATAAATAAATGTACTTATCGGGCACTAGGAAAGCACGGGCACTATCACAGTCAACACTTGCATGCGTTCGATTTAAATGCCTGCACGCGACTCCCAAAGAAAATATTAAAAAAAAAATTGCATTCTGTAACTCCTCGCTTGTAAAGAATGTTATTACGTTTATTAAATTATGATTTATCGGTATCATATAAAGCAGGTTAAACATTAAATGTTAGCTATATACAAATTTTGTATATAGCTAACATGCTTTAGGGTTCATTCTTAAGTGAAAACGGATGCCAAATTTAATTATGCGCTCCATACTCTAAGCAAATATTTACCAATGTCAGTGGAACAAAAAACATATTCAGACAAGAAACAAGGAGTGATCCATATTTAGGTGTAAAAGTTAAGAGGTGTACATGAAAAAATTGCAAAGTATTTCAGCCATAAGAATATTTACATATGTGTGATGGATTAATACTACTCAATAATAAAATAATTGTACCAAAGTCATTGGACAACAAATGTACAAGCTTATTCATGAAATACTCAAATTAAAATCAAGCGGTTTGCAAGGGACTAGAACTTCACAATAATTACTAGAAGCCCTAATTATCCACGTTGCTTCATATCAAAGCGATCAAAGCCTAGGAGGTTTGTGAAAGCTCCAATAATCAATAGAAACCGCCTCAGCATCAAAGATTGGTACACTAATCTATGATTCATATTGTATAAGGATCGAAAGTAGTTCAAATGACTATTCCAAAGTTACCTAACCTGAAAGACCTTGATAGACTTCAGAATTGTTGTAAATAACCAAGTGTCGTTAGAAAGTAGTTGTCTAACAGTACTAACATTTTTTGCTATTATTCTTTTCTACAGTAAAGGTGAGTGATATCGCATATTAACTTTAAAAGACTACATTTTCATATCTTAGAATTGTTTACCGCTTTAAAGGAGTGTAAGGCAGCAGATATTAAAGAACAATTGTTTACTACAGGAAAACCTGTGCATATCAACATGAATACCTTATCTGATATGCATGAAGATGTCAAACCTGATGTTACTTCGCTATCAAATTTTACCAATTCTACATCCGATACCTGGCATCAAACCAAAATCAACGAAGAATTATCTCGGAGTGAGTTGGAAACGAACGGTAAATTTGCATTATACACCTATAATCAAGCACCACCACGTAAATAGTAATAGACATAGTAATAGATTTCCTTCAAAAAAACAATTATAAGGTAGTTACCGAGCTGAAGTTATCAACGTATTGGGATACGTACCTGACAGATGCACACTGAAACATAGTTAAGTATTTTTATATTTTCTAAAATTATCATTTTTAAGCCTTTCTTGCGTCTTTTAAGGCCAGTGGAGCGAAGATTAAGCAATTATAAAGGGGTTAGGTACATCCACCATCACCGACGGCTTCCGTACGCCTCCAGATGACAAAATAAATACTAGCAGAAAGCACAAACTGTAAACCTATTTTTTCAGACTATGTGGTTTCTCCTCTCTCGCCATCCACCCTCTAGAGAAGACCTTGCTTAATAACTTATACCTAGCCATTTCTTCAAAAAGCATCGAAAGTCTCCCTCCAGCGTAGTTTTAAAAACGCGCTAAATTGTACATTTCGAAAATAAACACAGGTGCCTTCTGCTTAGCTGCCGGGTTGTAGCTTTTGCCAAAAGGAGTAGAACAGCCTGTCCTAGTTGTCCCCAGTCATCTAACTACACCACTGCCCAAGAGCCCTGTGGTATCCATGTAAGTCAATGTGCAGAGTAACTTCATAACAATATAATTTTATTTGATCAAACATCTAAAAAAAAATGATAATGTTACTGACACCCACTTAACGTAAGGGACGGATTGCTAGTGCTTGTTAATTGCACTTCGAAGATTAAAGTAAAATATAAGTAATTGAATAGTTAAGATAATATGAACCTGTAGGAAACGAGATCTAGAAAAAAACATGAAAATTTAGAACATGAATAGCCTTAAAGACTAAACTATGGCACAAGTATTGAAAGTAGAAGACGTGAGAGGCGTGAGTAACTACTGTGGCAATGCGATAAGTGTATGTGTTTGTTGTCAATGAGGTAGATTTCAATAACCATTTAATTTTGAAAATATTCTGTTCTATTCCAACCTATGTAAACCTGATACGACGCTACCTATTTACAGTTTCGTGCAGCGATTCCTGATATTAAGAAATAAATGGAAATTTAATAGACTTGCACCTGGCAATAGTAATCACGATATTTAAAGACCCTTGTATTATTTCTACAATTCGCCTAAAGCCCGTGTTTATTTTTCCATATACTTCTAGTTTTCACGGAGCATACCGATAATGATTCATATTTTATGCTACTTAACTGAATACCGTGATCCAGACACTTGTTTATTTGAATCCATTGGTAGTAACTAGGACATTCCACCCACCCGTATGTTACTTCTCCATCATCGGCCCATCCCGCGTAAAAGACATCTATCTGCAACATAGTACTGCAAAAATTCTATTGCAAATACTTCTTAAATTCGTTAGGGTTAAATGGTTTCAGTGAGTAATCTTATTTACTTACTTATTCTTTTCTTCCATTTATCCTTTAGGGTGTTGAGGTTATGTTTCTACACACTGTAGAACCTGATCCATTGTTTTCCGTTTGCTGCCCTCACCTTCGCCTGTACCCATGGCTTTTCTATCACTTGTAAAACTTCGGTGATTGTGGCATTCCATTACTTCCTCAGTCTTCCTCTTTACCTCTTTCCGCTTGCTCTTGTCTCCCATATTTGTCGTGTTTGTCTTTCTTCGTCCATTCTGCACAAATACTCCAACTACCTTAATTTTCCTTTAAATTTCTTCTGCACTCATATTGTATTTAATCTGCGTCTGATTTCCTCATTTCTTAATCTTCCCCTTCTCGTCAGTCCTTCCACTCTTCTCAAATACTTCATTTCAGCCGCTAGCATTCTTGATTTCTGTCTCTCATTAATCACCCAGATGACGGTCCCATATGTTACTATTAGAACATATACTATTTTAAAGATTGTCAACTTTGTTCCTTTGGATATTTCCTTCTGGGTTACGAACGTGTTCCTAATTGCGCTGTACATTCTTGCTGCTGCTGTAAGCCTGTTGTTTATACCTTTGTCAAATTTACCGTCGTTGTCCATTATTAATCCCAAATATTTGAACACATGTAGCTGCTCAAATTTAACTCCTAGTAATACATTTACATTTTTTCAGCTTTTGTTGATATCACCATTACGTTAATTTGTTCTTTATAAGTCTTTAAGTTGGTTTTATATAGCGCCGCTTGCCATCTTTTCAGATTTTCTTCTAAAGTCTCTTCCCATTCAGCAAATATTTCTCTGTCATCCGCTCTCACTAACTGTGATTTACTTCATGTTTCTGTACCCTATACATCGTCCTCTTGCTTCTTTTTATACATTTTAATTGCGTATTGTCTTAAACTCTTCTAATTACAGATTATGAGTTCTTATGTAATTTTTAGTAATTTTATTGTCTCTAGCAAGTTCTTATCTATCGCACTGTCTTCCAGACTCTTCCATAGTTCCTTTCTGGCTATATCCTGTCGAATGCTTTTTCTAGATCTAAGAAACACTCATATCCATCTCTATTATAGTGTACTACCTTTTCTATTATCTGCCCAATTATAAATATATTGTCTTGTATGTACCGTGGTGGTCTGAACCCGTTTTGCGCTTTCTTTTCTATATTTTTTCTTAACTTTCCTCTAGAATCCTCTAATATGCCTTTTCGGGGACACTGAGTAATGATATGTCCCTATAATTTTCGCAGTCATTGTCGCCCTTTTTGTGAATTGCTACGATCACTGATCGTTTCCAATCTTTGAGTATTCGCTTCTGGTGTTATTTCGTCGTGTCCTGCTGATTTTTCTAGCTTTCTTTTGTTTATCGCTCCTTTCATCTTTTCTTCCTTTATCCTGTCTTCCTCTTTAACTTCTTCTTTTTTGTGCATTTTTAAATTATTTTATTTTATTTTTGTACTCTTCTTTCTCGGCAGATTTGGCCGCTTCCGTAATTTTTGCTTGGTTCGCTCCCAGCAATTCTGCAAAATGTTCCTTCCATCGCTTTATTTCCTCGTCTCCCAGACGTATCTCCCCTTGTTTATTCTTAATCTTATTTCTTCGAACGTTTCGTGATTTTCTCCCTTTAACTTTTTTTTATTCTAAAGAATGACTTGGATATCTTCACCGTTCTATTGCCAAATTCTTCCCATGTTCCGTTTTTGTCTTTCTTATCACGTTTTTAACAGTTCCTGGATTGTTTCTTGAATATTTGATGAGTTTTGTTGGTCCTCCTCTGTATGCATTTCTTCCACAACTTCTTTTTTTTTGCACTTCTTCCCTTACCTCTTAAGTCAACTATTTTGTATGCTTTCTATCTTTTTGAACTGCCGTGCCACAGGCTTCCCTTGCCGCTGTTTTAATTATTTCCTTAAAAGTTTGCCATATCTGCTCAACATTTGTTTTTTCCTTTTTTACTTTGTTTTGTATTCTCTCTGAATGATTTCTTGGAATTTGTTTTTTGTATCTTCTTCTTTCAATTGTATCTCCTACTTCCATGCTTCATTTTCTTTTTCTATTTTTTCCTTTGTTTCTCCATTTCTTTTTTCGCTCTTACATCTTTTACCCATTTAATATATTCGGTGCTTCTATTAGCATGTAGTTTATTACTGATTTTTCTTTTCTTTCTACTTCACCCTTGTCAATTTATATATGTCTGTGTTTAAACTTCCTGTTTGAAATTATCAAATTATTTAACATGCAAAATTCAATTGATCTTTTCTCGTTCTTGTTTCCCCATATTTTCCCATCAGTTCATCACAGCCTTCAGTTCTGTTTCCCACTCCTCGGTTTAAATCTCCAAAGATAACACTTTGTATCTTTATTGATTCAATTTCTATCTGCAAATCTGGAATTTTTCCTTTCTTTCCTTGATATCATTTTCGTTCGGTCCGTAAATTACTACCATCGTTTTGTTTCCGTAGTGCTGTTTCGTGAATTCTACCGACATAATACTTTCTGAAATACATTTCTATTTTTTAACGTCCTCCTATTTTTGTCTGCTTGGTATTATTCCTACTCCTTGTTCTGCCCATTGAGTTTGATCTACTCCGCTATACAGTAGAATAAAATCTTTTTTCAATAATGTACTTAGCTTTGCTTCTTCGTTTCTGTTATCGTTAAACCTGCAGACGGACATGTTTTTTAATTTAATTTGCTTTTCTTCGTCTTCTTCTAATTATAGGCCAATGGCCTGTTAATTACCTACAATGGAGTAGGTAATCGGAGTTTGCTTTTAGTAATATTTATTTCATGACCTGGAAGCATATGGAAGCCATCAATGATGGCGAATGCACTTAACCACTTTATAATTGCATAATCTTGGCTCCCCTGGCCTTAAAGTACGCCACAAAAGCTTAAAAACGATAATTTAGAAATTTAAAAATACATCTGTCAGATACGTATCCAAATACGTATGTAACTTCAGCCCGGTAAAAAGTTTTCGTTTTTTTTGACAATGCGTGCCAATAAAATGTGTGGCTACCATGCTGTAAACATGTACATATGTTACAGTAAAACGGGAAGAGATTCAAACATCGGAATTGCCTTCAGAAGCGTACGATCTAAAGCGTGATTTTAAACACGATAATGATTGGTCGATTAAACTGGAATCATTACATGAAGAATTAAATATAAAAACTGAAACCTGTTGTAACAATCAACATCAAGTAATAATAAAGCCTCCATTGAAATGCATTGTGCATCAAAGTGTTAAAACTAATATTGGTGAAAAGTTATATAAATGCAATGTTTGTTACAATGGAAGTGATATATGTGACTTTGAAAGTGCACACAGGAGTAGCTTGCGAAAGCATATGAGCACTCATACAGGAGAAAAATCCTTCAAGTGCAATATATGTAACTTTGAAAGTGCATACAAGAATAGCTTACGGTTGCATATGAACACTCACACAGGAGAGAAACCCTTCAAGTGCAATATATGTGACTTTGAAAGTGCACACAGGAGTAGCTTGCGAAAGCATATGAGCACTCATACAGGAGCGAAACCCTTCAAGTGTAATATATGTAACTATGAAAGTGCAAACAACAGTAACTTGCGAAGTCATATGCGCACTCATTCAGGAGAGAAACTCTTCAAGTGCAATGTATGTGGCTTTGAAAGTGCATACAAGAGTAGCTTGCAAATGCATATGAGCACTCACACAGGAGAAAAACCCTTCAAGTGCAATATATGTGACTATGAAAGTGCATACAAGAATCATTTGCGAAGTCATATGAGCACTCATACAGAAGAGAAACCCTTCAAGTGCGATATATGTAACTATGAAAGTGCAAACAAGCGTAGCTTGCAAAGGCATATGAGCACTCACACAGGAGAAAAACCCTTCAAGTGTAATATATGTAACTATGAAAGTGCAGACAACAGTAACTTGCGAAGTCATATGCGCACTCATACAGGAGAGAAACTCTTCAAGTGCAATGTATGTGGCTTTGAAAGTGCATACAAGAATAGCTTGCAAATGCATATGAGCACTCACACAGGAGAAAAACCCTTCAAGTGTAACATATGTAACTATGAAAGTGCAGAAAAGAGTAACGTGCGAAGACATATGCGCACTCATACAGGAGAGAAACCCTTCAAGTGCAATATATGTAACTATGAAAGTACAAATAAGAATAGCTTGCAAATCCATATGAGCACTCATACAGGAGAGAAACCCTTCAAGTGCGATATATGTAACTATGAAAGTGCACGCAAGAGTAGCTTGCAGCGGCATATGAGCACTCACACAGGAGAAAAACCCTTGAAGTGTAATATATGTGATTATGAAAGTGCAAACAAGAGTAACTTGCGAAGACATATCAGTACTCATACAGGAGAAAAACAAACCGTTTGAATGCAATACTTATGTGTCAAAATCTTATACCGTAGTTTGAAGACTGAGGTCAAGTAAGAAACTACATTTTAATAAAATTATAAACAAATTATATTTGAACAATCTGGTCTTGATGAAAAGCAATACGGTGGCTACTACTGAACAATGAATTTCCCCTAAACAATGTTTGCTTTACGAGCACTGTACAGAATGATTTTACATCCAGAAGCAAATGTCTACACTGCATCCGACCTTGCATCTAACCAGGTGAAAGATATTTACAATTTAAGTACCTAAAGTGGGGAAAATTGTAGAAACATTCCGGACAACCCAGCCTCGGTGGGAGCAGCCCCAATATAGCCATTCTTGTGTGATCCAACTACAAAATAACATGGTAAAAACGCTTCTTGAGAGATTCCCGGTTAAGTAAAACCAATTGACTGCAGTTTGTGTTTTCTTTATTAATAAATGTATTGAACTTTTCTGGTGTTTTATTTATGAATTCAACTCGGCTACTTTAGACTTACTTTCCACATTTCTGCTGGAATTTCATTGGTCCCAGTTGCATTGTGATTTCGCATACTTTTTATTGCTTCTTCCACTTCTCGAATTGTTGGATAATTAATGTTAATACTGATGGGTTGCTGGTTTACTTCTGCATTGTGTTCGCTGACCATTGGCGCAGTTTCTTCTAAAAGTTCTCTGTAGTACTCTTTCCATCTCTCCAGTTGGTGTTCTACTGTAGTGAACAGCGTCCCATCGTTGCTGTTAAGTAAAATATGAAACGGTTTATAGAAATACAACCAAAGAAAGGAGAAGTTCAAATCTGAACCAAAGTCGGTCCTGTTATGGATATGTTTATACAAAAGGCTTCCTGACATCCGAATTTGAAGGCTCGCTATTACTGGCTACGATATTTACGGTTCGAAACAAAGAAGCCTGCATAGCTAATAACGGTCGAGTTTATAAAAATTAAGTACAGTAATCTATAGCCGGCCTCGGTGGTCTAGTGGTTAGCTCATTTACCTTTAGACCAAGGGACGCGGGATGGAACCTGGCCGAGGTCGGTGAGCTTTTCTAGCGGGTAAAAATCTGAAAATGGATCTTCTGTCGGATAAGAAGTAAAGCCGTAGGTCCCGTGCCACTGCGATGTGTGACACGTTAAAAATCACTACTGGAGTTGGAATTACCCCAGATAGGCAAAATTCTTAGTCAGGGTGTACAATGGGCCAATGACAGCCGCAGTGCTTATAGATGCTTAAAAAACCGTGTCCTCGCTCTCGCTCTGTCAAATCAATCAATCACAGTAATCTAATAGATTATTATGCAATTGGCGTTATTTATGAATATCGCACTATTTCTATTTTTTACAATTGGAAACACTTTAAAGAAAACTAAGAAATCACTGCGAACAGTTTCCACTAATAACGGCAATACATGGATAATCTTTACCTTCGTTCTACGTTGAAAAAGCACAAAAAGGTTCTCTTTTCATTTTCTTATTCGGCGGGACGCCCCTGGGCGAAGAAAACTGTCGGCAGCTCAAACGAAAGATGTGCACTGCACAATGTGACGTAATTTGCATTTGCATTCGGAAAACGGCGAATTAGATGAATTAGAAGGGTTGAACGGGAGTTGAGGTTTATTCACACAAAGTAAAATGAGAAGACGACATCGTCCCTCAGAATATTATTGTATCCTGTTTGTCAATAATCCGAATTTTGGCGATATTTTTAAAAGGGTAGAAAGTAAACTGTAGAACTTTAGTTAAATCACAGCATCAATTATAACCCCGAATTCTAACACACAACTTGTGATCACCGCGCGAGTCTCAATGCGACTGCACAAAAAACCAAAAGCAAAATAGTGAACCAGTTTGCACGTCATAGATTCTTCAAAGATACCCACGACACGTGTAACACTCCAAGGGTATAATTCCAGGAAATGTTTTCAGCAAAGCAGTCGATCTAGACCAAACACATTTCAGTAATAATATTTCGCGATATCGAAAGGTGACCTATCATGCTTTGTTTAATAATTAAAATGATTCTTTGATTTTGAATAGGAAACCAAACGAACGTTACAATAGAGAGATGATATTATATTGGAGATGATATTGAGAATAGCTTCTAATATCGTGGATTAATATCACTGGGGGATTTCACTAATTAAATTGACACTGACAATACTCCGTAGTATCTTGGATTGATATTGTTGGAACATTTCAATATTTGCATTGACATTGACAATAGTTCGTAATATCGTGCACTGATATTACTAGAGAATTTCAAAATATGAATTGACATTGATATTAACACTTAGTATTCTAGTTTAAAATCGGTTGATGATTTTGATATTTGCATTGACACTGGCGGTTATTCGTTGTATCGTGGATTGATATCGTTGGGGGATTTCAATTTTTGAAATTACACTGTTAGTAGTTCTTAGTATCCTGGATTGATATCAGTAGCGGATTTCAAAATATGAATTGATTGCTATTAACACGTAATATCTTAGCATAAAATAGGTTGATGATTTTAATATCTTCATTGACATTGGCAATTATTCGTTCTGTCGTGGATTGATATCTTTCGACGACTTTAATATTTGCATTGGCTTTAGCAATAGTTCGTATCATCATAGATTGATATCTATGATATATAGATGATTTCTACACTTAAACTGATATTAACAATAACTTGTGTGTCCTTGAATTGCCATCTCTGGAAGATTTTGATATTTATATTAATATTGACAATAGCTTCTAGAATGCTGGATTGATTGATATCACTAAAGTGTTTCAATATTTGAAGTGACATTGATATTAGCTCGTAGTATCCTGAATTGATAGCGATGAGGCTTTCAACGTTCGCATTGACGTAGACTGTAGTTTGTAGTATTTTTGATTGGCTGAATTAAAGTTCATCACTCATCTTTTCTGTGGCGAGTTTTCGTATTCTATTTCTTCATTGGAGATCCTACCTTCATACATTCCTTATAAAACGATTCCATCACTTGTACTATCTTCTTTCTATTATTGGCAAATCTTCCCTCTTTGTCTCTTAATTTTATTATACGTTTTTAGTAGATATTTTCAAGTATTCTACAAATTTTTATGGTATTACCAGATATCGGTTTCGCTATTCTTCTTATCGTTTTGTTGAGTTCTCTATATAATACAGTGTCTCTTATTTTGTCTCTTTTCTATCGTCTTGTGTTTCTGGTTTACGAGGTCACTTGCCATTTCTTTTATTATTGTTATTATCTTTTCTTACATGAAGTTTGCAAGCATATTCCCCCTGTGATTTCTCGTTCCAAGTCGATTTTCTCCAATGAATTCTTTCTGTGTTTGTTCTCTTTTTGTTCCTATATTTGCAGTAAAGTCGCCTATCGCTAGTGTGTTGTCGCTGTTGTTTTCTACGATGCTTTTTGTTATTTCTTCATATAGTAATTCCACTTCTTCGTCACTGTGACTGGTAGTTGGGGCATACACTTGAATTACTTTTAAAGTTTTCTAATAGTTTATTTGTAATGTTATATATATATATATATATATATAACTGATCGGATATTGCTCTGAGCACTCTTATATTAGGGAGGATTCTTTTGTGGATCATTATACCTACACCTCCTGTAGAGTTATCACCTTTTCCTTTAAAGAATAACTATGTTTTGATTGCAGTTTCACACATTCTTCTCCTCTTTTACGTGTGTCTGATATACGAAGGATTTCCATTTCATGCTTTAAGTGCTTGTTATAGTTCTAACATGCTTGCTTCATTTCCTATAGATCTAAGTACAGTTGGCAGCCTTTCCTAACCCAAGGATTCTTAGCACCCCTGGTTCGGTTCCTGTTCCTGGCCGCTACCTTGGCCAGAGGTAACCGAACCGCTAGGACTAGGGGCCCCTGTAATATTTTCGTCATCATATGAGAGGATGTGAGCCTTATACCCCTCGTTGGCCAGAAGTCTTGGTGAGTGAATATTCAGCCGTTCCTAGCCTCGGATCAGACGCTATGATCCCTCAGTTCATCCGCGGGTGCTTATTTGGCTAAGGCCGCACATGTCCTGCATATCTACTGGATCTTTCCCTATCAGCCATTGGGAAACCAGTGTTGGGGTTGAGCCTCCCCACCCCAGTCTGTTCCAGAAGGAGTTGCGGTTAGTCCCTACTCAATTCGGCACCAATCACCCCTCATGACTAAGACCGGGGCATAGCATCTAATAGCTCTAGTATGGGCCAATAAGTGCAAGTTTCGTAGATGGGAGTTATAATAAATGGTAAACGATAAATCGCTTGTATTAACGGTCATGATAACAATCTATAGAGAAAAAGGAAAGCATAGTAAGATTCGAATAACTACAGTCTATTTTTACCTTCGCCCTTACAAGGTATCAAAATCAATCTATTTGAAGCGCTATAGTGTCATCTTGTTACTTAAGTATTTCCATTACTATTTCATCCTCCCACGCTGGTTTATATGCTAAGAGTTTGTTATCATGTTATGATTAACAGTCAAGGAAAATTTTAAAGGTATTCGTGTATAACTATATCTATGCCTTTCTATTTTTCTAGTCACAAATTACATCACGCCTCTTGCTTTCTTTTCTATATCAATTAATTACTACATGCATAATGCGTCAACGACAACACTATCGATCGCACACCCAATCACTTAATTTCAATATACGACTATATTATAGTAACTACGCTTCAATAGATACACCACCATGTACCAAGTTGAAGTCCGAAAATATATCTCGCGAGATATCTGTTCTGCTTTGTTGCCTGCATTAATTTTAGAGAAATGCCTTGGCTTATCCGAGCTTACCATAAGTGGACCACCAGGCAAGAGAATTGTTAAAGAAATAGCTCCGACAAGTTTATATAAAATAACATGTTACGTTACAATAACGATCACTACTTTGCTCGTAATTTGCCTAAATGATTTTATTTCTCCGTTTGCTTCTCAAGATTTACTTTATTGGTACCTGGCCGCATATGATTTACATTCCAACTTGGTCGCACTTTGGCTGATTGTTATATCTGTTCATTTAAATCGAAAAATGCTGAAGAAAACATTTCAGGATGTTATAACGCTTGATGAAAGATTTGCTAAATTAAATCTTTCTACTTCAAATTACGTGAGATATTACAGCAGTGTATGGATCATCGTAAACGTTCTACTTAACGTGGCAACCCACGTAAGTGCTAATGATTTAATCAGCCATCAGAAATTATACTATTTCAACATTTCCAACATAATTTATTGCATTGCGGATATTCCTAAAGCATCTATTGTCATCACTTTTCAAGCATGGATGCTGTCCTTAAAACTGAGATTTCAGGTTTTAAATGAGTGCTTGCGTAAACAAAAAAATGTCTGTATGATTGATGTTCGAGAAATGCATCAAGAACTGTGCAAGATAACAAGAACTATAAGCAGTATATACGCTGCGCCACTTTTGCTAAATTTCAGCATGGATTTTTTCATTATCGTCTTTCAAGTGTTTGACATCGTTACATACAAGAAAATTGTTGTTGGTTATGTAACTGTCCTAACTACTGGTTGTTGGATACTTTACACTGGGTTGTGTACCATCTTAATTATATATGCTTGTGCGTTTGTCACGAAACAGGTAAGTAACAATTTGTTAATTATAGAATACCAATTTGTGCTTTCTTGGATGCTTATTGTGAAGGTATCGAAGACGATTTTGTTTCGTTAAATATTAACTGGTTTTCTTTCAAACTTGTGGCCTAACAACATTGGAACAGTATACTATTGGTTTATATTTATTTTGCCGCTTAGCAAAATATGTGATGAGATTTAATTGAAATTAGCTTAGAAAGTTTTAAAATAAATTTAATTTCACAATTATTTTAACAAACGCCTCAAACATCATAAAGTAAACTATGTACAACAAACAATTGATCAACGGAAACATCGTATACCCATACAATATCCGACGTTCTTATGATGCCATTGTAAGAAATGTTTGCAAACATATTTTGGTAATTGTTAGAAGTTCTCTGGGGCTACAAAATAGTTACCTCCTTCTAAGTCATCAGGATTTTCTAAAATACAGGGTCTATACATGAATTGAGGATCTTAAACCAAGTTATCAATGGAGGTAGCTACAGTGTGGTTATGAAGTTCTCCCACATGAATTAACTAACAACTGTGTTTTCTTGGCCTTTGTCAATCAATCTAATCATCAATCCTAACCAGACCATGTCAAATCAACTCCAACTACCTGATTATTGACTAATCATCAGTGATATAAGGTAGAAACGTCTACTATAAAAATGACCTCGCTGCGCAATTATCCATACTAGATGATAAACATCGACGTAGTGAACTTTCCATGTTGCAAATCATTAATCAAAATTTGGAAAGAGACCGTTGTCAACCTGACATGAAGATTGTGCTGCATAAATTTAAAAACAAAGTCATATGTATATTGTTGTGAAAACTAGAAAAAATGCGACTTGCTGGGCGTGTGTGAACTTCGAAGGTATAATTATCTTCTTCTTCTTTTTTCTAATAGCTAGTGTAATTATTGTTGTCCTAGGCTTTAGACTTCATGATCAAGACGAAACCTACAATTGTAACCATCTGTTAGGCGTCACCATTGGAGACTGCTAACCATGGGCTGTGCTATTTTACAAATATGAGCCATGGTCTTCCATTCTTTCTTCTTAGATTTCACCCATTTGACAATGTCTTGTATTTCGTATCTGCCCCTTACGGATGCGTTTTTTTTATTGCCAAGTAACTCGTACGATTAATCCCAGCATTCTTGTCTGTTTGGTTTATATTATATAACGCCACAGACATTTTATAATTATTGATATAAAATAGCTTAGGAAACGTACATACAGGTAACATGTCTCACATTGTGTCAATAAACCCAAAGCAATATCTAGGTATATAGAGAGAATGATGAACTAAAAGTACTTAAGATTATTTTACAAGGCAGAGTCAAATGAACCGTTTAAAACGTTGTTAAACAAAACTTATTCAGGCAATGTAAAAGCAAGTATGTTATTTTTCGATATAGTCTCCATTAGATTCTTTTCAGGTACTTCACCGTTTTGGAAGCAATTGAATATCCGCAGCAACAAAAATTCTTTTGGGCGGGTGCACAGTCATTTATGCACCGCCTGAATCACGTCGCCATTGCTACGAAATTTCTTCCCACATAATGCCTTAGGGAGAGGTCGGGGGAATAAGGATGATATGGTAAATATTCAAACTTCAAATCTTGGATGGTTGCGGCCGTTGAACGTGCAGTATGTGGCCACGCGTTGTCGTGCTGCAAAAGAATGACAGAGCGCGGAAATCCGTTACCTTTAGTTCTGATAGCAGGCTTGAAGCGGTTCTTTAGGAGTTCTGAATAGGCAAAATTAGTAACAGTGACGCCATTAGGCATGTAATCCTGCAAAATTAACCTACTTGCATTCTAAAAAAGGGGCAACATAAACTTTCCTGCTGAGAGCGGTGTGAGAAATTTTTTGGGTTTTGGCAAAAAGGTGTTGGTTTCAGGTTGATGGCAGTGCACCCAGGACTCATCCCCGTCACAATCCTTGCCAGAAAGACATCTCCTTCTACTTCATATGGTCGTAAAAGTTCACAAACGTCAACACTTCGTTGTTTCAATTCTGGAGTCAATTGCTTTGGCACCCACCTTGTTGATATTTCATGGAACAGCATGCATAATATAATGTACAGAACCATGACTCATATTCTTTCACCAAGGCTACAACTGCCGCAATCGATTCAGGTGTTAAAACACGGTTCATACACTTGTTGGAATGACAAACATGAATTTCCATATTATAACTTCATTCTACGATGGATATTGATGGGTTTCATCCTTTCACTGTGCAAGAAACGAATAACAGAACGTTGCTCCCCCTGGTACAGTGATCCAGTGGAGTTTCCATTTTTAAACTGTCGCTGTGTAAAAATTGTCAATTGTTGCTATAATATGTCGTTAGGAAGCTTTCTACATCTCTACAATGTTATTTCCGTCAAACGTGTAAGCAAAAGTTCCGTTCGGTACATTTTTTAAAGCACATTTAAAATTTTTATTTGGTCCTGCCTCGTATATGCATAGCGCGTTAATTCCCAATTTTCTATCTCTTAACTGTATTAATGAAGTTGTGTGGTCGTGTTACCAGATGTCCCATAACAGGTGTGTCATATAAAGCTAACCATAATAAGTGTGGTGGTAGCTAAGTTGGCAGAGCACTCGTTTTCTGAGCAAAACGCCGAATATGGCTGGTGTGGACTCCCCACCATTGTTAAGTAATGTATAGAAATCCCATTCCGGTTATCAACCGTGGCATCGTAGTGCTGAAAGCTTTCTGGAATTTCTACCGTTGGGATTCTACGTGAAACTGTATCTCCCGTGTTTTTACCTTAGCGCTAAGTAGAAACGCGCGGCAGAATAGAAGCATGTATACTTTAGTGAGACGCAAAGGGCTGCTGCTTCTTTTCAGTTTTACAGCCATAACCAGTGATTCTAGCTACTACTTCTTAAAATAATTATTTCTTATAAATAATGTTCAAGACTATTATTTGTTGATAAAATCTAAAATTATATAATCTCCAATGGGTTTAGAACCTGTGTAATAGATATTTGAATAGTTCAAATACACATTCATAGTAACACTCGGTTGTACCAACTATTTTAAATAATTACTATAGTTTATAATCATCTACATAGTTGTGATTATTTATTTTATAATACTTCCTCCAACTGAACTAATATTATTATGTAGGTTGCAATTGCCCCGGCTACCTAAAATGATATACAGCACACGCATGTAATGCTTCAAAAATATTTTCTCAAATAACTCACTCTGTATATTTGTGTGAAGTCTATAGTATAGAATCCTCCAGCTGTAATATTCGTTTCGTAGTGTAAGAGTTGCAGAGCCAAACCTTCAATCTATGATAACATTATTAATGTAAATGAAGATTTGCTGTTTAAAATATTACGTACCTCCTTACGATGATTGGGATTTTTAGTTTGCGACATTAATTTTATCAAAGTTAATTTTACACTGTTTGCCTGAAAAGTAAATCCATGATGTTACTACGCATCAGTATCAATACAATACGGGGAACGAAACACCAATAGAACGAAATATGTCTCCCTTATTCATCGTAAAATTAACCTCGCCCTTCATGCTATGTCGCCGTATCTTTATTATATCCATTATATATGTTACGGGTAAAGTTAGATTAACGGCTAAACCTAGGATTACCCGGGTAAACTGCGTACTACCCACGAGACATCAGTAAAGTCCGAAATATAATTAAAATTAAACACGTTTCGAGCTTTACCCGGGTAACCCGCGTTCTATCCGCTGTCGCTTGATTAAAGTTGGGTACGGTAAATTTTTATTGCATCATCTTTCACCACGTGTAAGCCAGTTTAAAAATGACAACCGAAGAGACCGGACGTGCGCGTTTAAAACAGCGTTTTCTTAAAGTTTTCAATGAGTTAGTTTCTTCAAAAAGTTCAAACAGTTTTTACTTTAATAATGAGCAGTACCAACAGGTGCTACAGTCAGTCAACCTGGCGAAGAATGCTAAAACCAAACCATTTTACAATATCGACGTCTGAAGAGGTTTGATATAATGGTGGTAAACATCGTATGGAAAGTGAATGTAAGAAAAAGTACAAGATTATAACTCAGGATGTTATCAAATTATACCTGCGATTATGCGAAGGGTGCAAAAAAAATTGAAATCTGCCAAAAAAGGACTTGTGGTTAAACCAATGTTTTTTTCGGAGATGAACAGCCATTGTCAAGTGGACTTAATTGACATGCAATCCGATCCCGATACAGATTACAAATTTATCATGGTTTATCAAAACTACTTAACTAAGTTTGTTCAAATACGTGCTTTGCAATCAAAGAGCCGAGAGTTGTCAAGAACCTGATAGACATATTTTGTATTTTTAGCGCCTCACCTATACTACAGTCGGACAAAGAGTGGGAGTTCGCGAGCCGTGTGATTGAAGAGTTATGTTATTTATTAAAATAGTCCTTGGTAAAACGCGTCATAGCTAGTCACAAGGCAGCGTAGAAAGAGCAAATCAAGGTATACAAAATATGCTCATGACATGGATGAACGATGCAAATTACCGACGATGGTCAGAGGGTCTGAGATTTGTCCATATAATGAAAAATAAGGCATACCATGAAAACGAGCTCCGTATACCGCCATGTTTGGTCATGATATTAAAGTCGGCTTATCTACGTCAGTTTTTCCAAAGGAGTCTATTGAAAATCTACGAACCGAAGAAGAGTTTGAGAAAGTCTTCCTTGAAATTAGTGTAGGAGAACAGCTTCAGCAAAAACAAAACGAGGACCAGTTTATGAATAGTGACCCAGAAACTGACAACCCGCAAGAAGACATTACCGAATTTGACAGTGTGGAAACTATTGACAATAGTTACCAAGAAAACGATAATAATACAGAAAGTGTTAGTACTGTGCTAAACCAGACTAATCAGACGAAATGTGCAGAATGTGATGAGCCAAGTACGTCAACGAATGGAAGTTGTGAACTTTGGTCGTGCAAAAAAATATACAGTCAAACAGACTACACGCGAAAAAACTTAGAGATGTAAATTAAAACCATAAACAAAAATTAAATGAATGAAAATAAATAATAACCATGACTTTTGTTCACATATCAATGGCAATTGTTTCGCTATGATATTGTTGCTTGGTCAGTTAGCATGTCGGAAAATTCTGCTCAATGTAGCGTGGAACAGCGCGTAATAATGAAACTGCATACGAATGAAGGCGTAAATACGACCGAAACTCTTACAAGATTGCGAGTATAATACCTATATGCCTATGTCTTTATAGTCGGTCGTTTGAGTGGTCTAGATTTTGTAGTTGCAGGAACCTCGTGTAGAAAATGAGCTGCAACTTTTTTAGATCATGAAAATGAAGAAAATTACTGAATTAAATACATTTTGAAAGCCTGCACGTAGTGTTTAATCTCGGTCAGTTTGTTCCTGGGATACACAGTAAGATTATTAAATATTCCGTATGCTATTGTTGTCGCAATAAATGCATATAGCAACATTTTGTACAAACTGCATCGCTGGATATGTTTAACTTCTCTCCTGCCAGTAGGTCCTTCTACAGAAACTGTCGATAAACCCAACAATTTAGAAAATAGATAAATTGGACTCAAAGCTGTATAAATATCGCCCATTATTTTGTCCTCTATTTTTTAATAGGTTAGACTCTATTGATTTTATTGGATCATTGCGTGCTTTCTTATTTACTTTTAATACTATAATGGCTTGCTAATAGACCATATTTATTAGGAAAGTGAATTATTACTATTTGAGTTCCTTATACAAACAACTCTTCGTACCCAAGTTTTAAAGACAGTTTATTAGTTTATACACATACAGTAATAACAATAATTCGTATGGCCATGTTGCAGCCTATTTCAGTTCGCTAGCGTCTTTGACTTTGTCTAACGGCTACCACCAGAATAGTAGCCCCGACTGTCAGCTTTGAAATTTGCTATCCGAAGCACGACCGGCCACAGAACTCTTTGTTTGAAAAGTATTCATCAAGCCTTGTTTTCGAAATGCTGTATTCAATCAAGGTCCGTACGTAGTTCGCTAACACGAATGTAGAACGGCGGCGCGGTCTATAGTGTAAAGGGAGCTTCAAATAATGAAAGCGTAAGTATTACACTTGCACAGATATGTATGAAAAGAAACGCAGATATAGGCAACTGGAACGACATCATAGTACGTTGGTAGTTGTTCAACGCTTCTCAACGGCGCGAGATCATTTTTAGGATGTCTGATCTAAACTAGATTTTCTCGAAAAGTGGGTACATGCATGCAGCCTCACCAACCAAATGCTGTTAAACTAGTAAAAGGTTATAAATATTTAAATAGTTTATAAGTTTTTATGGTAGAATTGATAGCAATATGGAGCACAAAGTAGTGGTAACATTCTTCAAAGCACCAACTCTGTTTTTAAATAAAATAATCAGTGGTATAAAAACCGTAAGAGTAAGATAATAAGCACGATATTGAAATGTCTAAAGAAGTATACAGGGGACAGTAGCTAATATTTAGGGTACTAGATGCAAAATGTCTAACATACGAGGCGTGTCCGGGATCTAAGGTACCATTGCTTTCCACTCTGCTCTGTTTTGTTTCTGTCAAAACGCTATAACCAAATAAACATTATACATGTTTGTACTTCAATCTGTGAAACTTCGAACGTGTTTGATTACTAAATAGATGAGAAATTAGTGTAAATATGGTACCACCTTTTATTAATGGGCGCCAATTCGAAATTCGCAGCGTAATTCGGTTTCTTCATGCAAAAAAAATCCCGGTGTGTAAAATTGTCTGTGTACGGTACTGTAATATCCCGTACGCAGGTTTCGGTATGGTGTAAAAATGTGATAAAAGAAGGGTCGATTTGCGCGACGAAAAAAGATCTGGAAGACCACGAATTTCGGTTACAGCTGGAAACATTAATCGGGTGAATGAACTGTTGCAGACAGATCGCAAACTTAAAGTGAGATATGGCAGTTACACTAGGAATACCGAAAACAGTGATTCACGAAATTTTGACTCTAAAATTGGGTTACAAAAACATTTCAGCACGCTGGATTCCGAAATGTTTAACAGATCATCATCGATGCCTTCGCATGGGAATCTGCGTCCAAACTATTATCCGTTACAACGAAAATCCGGACGTTTTAATGGATATTGTTACAGGTGACGAAACATGGGTTCACCATACTACACCTAAAAGTAAAGATGAGTCGATGGTGTGGAAATACACAACGTCTCCTCGAACAAAAGAGTTTCGACAAAATCTTTCAGAAAACAAAGTGCTCGCAACCGTTTTCTGGGACGCCAAAGGATTACTTCTTGTCGAATTTATACGATATGGTGAAACTGTTAATGCTACATGTTAATGTGAAACTCTGAAAAATATGAGAGCTGCAATAAAGCGTAAAAGGCCTGGTTTATTAATGCGTAGTGTTAAATTTCTCCACGATAACGCTACACCTCACACAGCAAAAGATACGAGAAATCTCCTTAAGTCGTTCACGTGGGAAGTATTGGAACATCCACCACACAGCCCGGATTTAGCCCCGTCAGAGTATTGGTTGTTTGGCCCGCTGAAGAGATTTTTGGGCAGTAAAACGTTTCAGAGCGACTGCTACGAAAAAATGGATGCGGTCTTTGGACACGACGTTTATTTGAGACGGGTGTACAAAAACTCGTTTCAGGTGGAATAAGTGTCTAGATCTTAAGGGCGATTATGTGGAAAAGTAGCAATATACTTGTAGATGCAGTTTTATTATAATAGATCATGTTTGTTACAGCTCTATTAGTAGACTATATGGAAGAATACTGAGAGACCTGATAGAAAAAGAATTCATAGAGGAGGAAGACCAAAACGGATTCAGAGGTGGAAGATCATGCACGGATAACGTATTTGTCATGAAACAGATAATCGAAAAAAGAGCAGCGGTAAATCTAGAAACGCATATTCTGTTTATAGATCTAACCAAAGCTTGTGACAATATGCCCACCTGCAAGTTATGGGAAATACTACAGAGTACAAATATCAGTCAAACCTTGATCGCCGCTACTAAGAAATTATATGACAATGCGGTCTCGAGAGTTAAGATACAGAACAAATTATCTGCACCATTTAAGGTAACAAAAGGTCTCCGACAAGGCTGTTGTATATCCCCGACATTATTTAAGATATACATTAAGGACGCGTTAATAAAATGGAAACAAAAATGTTCGGGGATGGGAATACCGTTAGAGAACTCAACTGTTTACAGCCTACAGTTTGCGGACGACCAAGCAGTAATAGCAGGGGACAAAGAAGATCTTGAATATATGGCCCGCAAGCTAAAGGAAACGTATAGAGAATGGGGACTCGCAATGAACATCCAGAAAACCAAATATTTGAACATTGGCAGTGATATCCACAACTTACAACTAGAAAACACAGAAGAAATAGAAGCATGTGACAACTACAAATACTTAGGAGTAACATTCGATACAACCGGTACAGATGAACAAGAAATTCGAACAAGAATAATACAGGCAAGGAAAATAATAGGATGCTTGAACGGGATCCTGTGGTGTAAACATATAACAAAAAATCGAAAATACAACATATACAACACAATAATCAAAAGTAGTTTACTCTACGGATCAGAAACATGGAGAATGACAGAGAGAAACAAAAGAATGGTAGAAGCAACCGAAATGGACGCGCTGAGAAGATCAGCGAGAATTTCACGAGCCGACAGAGTAAGAAATGAAGATATTCGACGAGAAATAGGACTACAAGACACGGTTATAAAAGACATTGAAGGAAAACAACTCACTTGGTATGGACATGTACAGCGGATGGCAGACCATAGGTTACCCAAACAAGTGATGACCTGGATACCACAACATAAAAGGAAGAGAGGCAGACCCAAAAGGACATGGAATGAGGGTATCCGGAAGGCGATGAGCGCAAGGAACTTAGAAGAGGGTCAGTGGGAAGATAGGAAACAATGGCGTCTAGATATCGGACAACGTCGTCGAACGTTTTAAAACCGAAATATATATATGTTTGTTACAAAATTTTTAAGTTTTGGTACCTTCGATTCCGGACACGCCTCATAGAACGACACGAACGATTAAGGCTATACAGGAATGACGGCAACTGTGCAACAGTCTCTTCAAACCCAACAGTTTGAACAAACGTTACATGAAACATTTGAAAGGTTCCGCAAGTAAGTTATATACAGAGTATTGATAACAGCACGCTAGAGATGCAGATTCAGTTAAATAACGCAGACCGTGGAGAAAACTGACTGCTATCAGGAGATGATGTTCACGAGTGCCTTATATTTTACACTGCAATACAGCGTGGTGACTTTTATTTTTACTTTTAACATAGATATTTGCTATAATCAAAGAAAACCTTTTCAAAAATTATCATAACAGTTTTTATTTATATGGGCTTGAATGTACCTTGACCCATGAGTACAACAATACGTTTACAGCCATTTCAAAAATAATATGTTTTCTTAATTTGACATAATTATTTGCTCTTGCCAGTACGATTTGCCTTGTTTGTCCTTTTACTCTGCTTCCATCCATTTATTTCTGCTTTTAATTATTTTCTTAACATTTCTTCTAAACAATATAGAAGTATTTTCTCTTCCATTACAGTCTTTCTCCATTTATAATGTGTCTGTATGTTGGTTTTGTCTTCTCCATTACTTCCTATCCTGTTTAAAATCTGCGGAAGTACTACATTGTCTTTGTTCTGAGTCACTATTTTTTGTGTTTTCAACAGTGTAGAAGTATAACAAGTTGGGATTACATTACTTTTCCATGTACTTCAATTTCTTTATACGTTGGTGTTCCGCTTAGGTATTATTCTTAGGAATGTAGAATACATCGTAACCCTTACTAGATCTTCATGTGTGTCCAAATCCCTTTCTTTCTGAGATGGTTGCTCAGAGGTGTGAAGGTATTATTCCGCCCCATTACATGTGCCATGTGCGTCACAATGCCTATTTCTTGCTTTAATACGTTTCCTACTATTCTTGCGGACGATGTGGGAGTATTAATTCACCCAATACATTTTATCCATTATATTAATTTTCGCTGCTGTGTAATCCTTTTCGTTCTGCGGTAGTGTTTTTCTTAACTCTTCGCCTGACCTATTTAGTGGTGTCAGTCTCCTCTATCATATATTATTTCTTGCTTGGTTTTTTACTATCATCTCCGTTCTTCCTCTCTGCCCTATATCTTCTTCTATGCCCTATATCTTCCTCTCTGCGGTATTGAGTTGTTCAGGTTTTCTGAGGTACTGATTTTGCAAACTCCTGCCCTGACCTACGTAGTGGTGTTAGTCTCCTCTATTATACATTATCCCTTGCTTGCTTTTTGACTATCTTCTCCGTTTGTCCTCTGTGCACTATCTCTTCTTCTCCACGGTACTGAGTTGTTAACCACTTAAGTACTTTCTGTCCATAATTTGGGTTGTAATGTGACCCAATTTCTCTATTTTATGCGTTAGTACGCTTCTTGCTATCCTTTTTGTCGGTGTGGAAATATAATTCCTTCCATTAAGTTCTATTTATTATAAACATTTTCACTGTTGTTTAATACCTTTCGTTCTGAGCTACTGCTTTGGTAACCTCTTCCGCTGATTTACGTATTGGTGTCAGTCTCCTCTATCATACATTATCCCTTGCATGGGTTTTGTCGGTCGCCTCAGTTGTTCCTCTCTGCATTATCTCTTCTTTTCCAAGGTATTGAGTTATTAACCCATTACACGCTGTTCATAATTAATTTGGCATGCTATTGTGACCCAATTTCTTTATTTTATGCGTTAGTACTCTCCTTGCTATTCTTTTTCACAGTGTGGAAATATTATTTCTTCCATTAAATTTTTCCCTTTACATTTTCTGCTGACTTAAGTATTGGTGTTAGTCCCTTCCATTATATCTAATCCTTTGCTTGATTTTTGATGATCCTCGATGTCCTTCCTTTCTGCATTATATCTTCTTCCTAGTGATGAAGAGGTGTTCTCTACATCTACTGCATCTCATTACTTACTTGGATTTTCATTGTGTTACTATCCTTTTTTTTCTATTAATTCTTCTCTTCTTCTTCTTTCCAAACTTATTTTGACAGTCCTTTCAATAATATCTAAACAATTTTGTAGTTTTCAGTTTGCCATGATGTATCTCAACAATTGCACTTCAATTTTCAATAAACGCATTTCTGAATAATAGTTTTGAAGATTGAGCTACATATTATATTAATCATCATTACTTTGGAGTTCTTTACTTCTAATCTATTGCATTTGTACTATATGCAGCGCTTCTGACGCTTTGTTGTTAACATTCATTGTTTGGTACTTTGCTGTACTGAGGAACGTATGAGTCTAATGGTTTAATTAATGTAGTTGGCATCAGTCCTTTTTTAAGAAGATTTGCATCTAGATATTTAAAGACTTAAAATATTAGATTTGCTTTTAATGGTATTAATCCTTAGACCTCGTTTTGCTAATCGGTCTAAGACATCTGCGGCATGCAATAAGCCTCTTGCTATATTAACGAAAGTAAGTTCCGTGCATTTCTTGCAATTTTCAGTATGCCTGTTAATAATTTTGTGAACTCATACAAACTAACATTTTGCCAAACATTGCAGCTTGCATCTTCAAAGTGATCAGATCAATGTTCTCAATCACTTAACACTTATTCGCCTAACAAGTCAAGCGACAGGTAGCTCTTTACTTGATTGCCTCCAAATAACAACGCGGTGTAGTCTTAGTATTAGCAATATGCTATCTTTTATGAAATGTTGACCACACCTTAACCGTTTATTGAACAGATTATAGCTATTTCTATTTTAAATACCTGGTAACTCTAAAACACTATTAAGTTTTATTTTGGGTGTGTTGTATCTTCAGCTAACAATGTATTGGGAGAGGCTTATATAGACTAGTAAGTAATTTTGCAAGTTGTTGTAGTTTGTTTCTTTTTCTTTAGTTATCCTTGTAATTCTTTCAAAAGTCATGGACATTAAATCCACTAGAAATAGTAATTACATCAATTGTGCACCAAATTCCAACTTTTAATAGAAACAAGAAACACCATTTATAAAATGAGAACCGAGCAGATAATTTTAATATCCCAATTATATTTAATAAACCATCGCTCAAACTAATCATTAAAATACGCATATACTCTATTACATGCAGGAACACATATGAAACAAATACAGCTGCTTAATTTAATGGAAAATTTGTTTAGTTACTAGAAAGCTCTCATTATCGAATGAAAGGCTATAGAGAAAATATTCTAAAGTTGCTGTTCAGGATTTCAGCACATATTACTGAAGATTTTTGTACAACTTTTCTTCCTATACATATTTTGGACACATGCCTTGGTTTAGGTCAATTTTCCATAAGTGGACCACCAACTAAAAGAGTTCTGACTAAAATAAACCATTTATGTTTACATAAAACATTATACTACACTGTAACGATCGTTATAACAGTTTGGATTATATGGCGAAATGACATTATACCGTCTTATAGTAGCGATGACTTGCTTCACTGGTATTTGGCTAAGTTCGATATGCATTGTGATTTGCTATTAATCTGGTTGATTAGCATTACTATTCACGCGAATCGAACAAAATTAATGCAGACATGGTACGACATAATGATGGTTGATCACAGACTACATATTTTAAATTTTTCGACTGGAAATCCATTGGTGAAATGGTACAGCATTGTATGGATCGTACTGAACATAGGTTTCAATGTACTAGCTCATGTAACAGTTAAACATTTCGTAAGTCATCGAGAGGTGGCACAATTTCTTATAGTGGAAAATATTATGTACACTGTGATTCATGTGCAGCAATCTTCAGCCAACATCACATTTCAAGCTTGGTTGTTTTCGCTTAATTCCAGATTTCACCTACTCATTAAAACCTTTGACCAGCAGAGTTGTTTCTTTAAAGAAGAAGCTGTAGAATTCTACAGAGAATTGTACAAAATAACTACTACCATAAACAGTATCTACGGGCGACTTGTTTTAATTAGTTTTGCTTTAGATTTCTTTGGAATGGTGTTAAAAATGTATGGTCTAGTAACGTATAATAACAACATTATCGCCTCCGAAGCTCTCATGGTTAGTTTATCTTGGATGTGTTATTCCGTAGCAAACGTTCTGCCAATAGTAGTTGGTGCAGAGCTTCTTACCAAACAAGTGAGTACCTTTGATAGAACTAATTCCAACTTATTCGTGTTTGAATTATGAAGTATTACGTTACACTGTATTTATAAATTTAACATAACCGTCTGAACTAAGCTTATTCTAGCTTGTTAATGTATTTATTGTAACTACGTCGATCGGGATATATAAAACGCTATTAGTACCACAATATTGTAACAATGGTACCTATAAAAGTCTATCTTTAATTATCTATATCTACATCGATGAACATAAATTATGTCAAAAAAAGTTCATTTTGTTTATAGACTGTTCTGAAAGTAATTTTAACATTGTCGTTCACACAAACAATTCAACCTTAAGAGTTACGTGACCTTAAGGTGGTAATTAGGGTGTTACAGAATTTAAAGGGAACATTTTGCTCCTACTTCTACTTATAGAACAATGCAATCTCAGGGTCAGAGGAAGAAGAACTTCATCTTGAATAAAGTAGTATGCTTTATTATCTTCACAAACTATTTAACAGATAAAGGAAGTTAGGCAATAAACGATCGTGTTTGCCAACCTACACAAAATCGATGTAATGGGCTCTTCGGTCAGCACAGGCGTAGCTTCTTCTTCTTCTTCTGATTCTGCTTCTCCTTCTTCTTCTGTTTCTATTTCATCTTCTTCTGCTTCTCCTTCTCCTTCTCCTTCTCCTTCTCCTTCTCCTTCTCCTTGTCCTTCTCCTACTCCTTCTCCTACTCCTTTTCCTTCCCTTACTCCTTCTCCTTATTTAGACACCCACATATTGAGGCGACTTTATTTGTTTATAACCGAACTTCTGTGTACAAGTGGCCTTTACTCGTGATTTCAATACCTAGATATTTGAACTTTATAACTTGTTGGTTGATTGGTTGTCTACGAGAGGTTTACATCTTAAAGGTTTTCTAGATGTCGTCAGGCTTCAGGTTTTTCTGTGGACATTTACATATTATGTTTCCCATACGTATATAAGATTATAAATCTATTAAATAAAAGATTTGTATAAATACAAGCTAAAATCATTCAAACGAGTACCAGAATCAGTCTTGCTATAAAGGCTATACATATAGATAACGAAAGTGCCTTGTTTTAACCTGTTTCTCGAGCCGTTACTGATTGCGACAATTAATGTAAGATAAAAAAAGAGAAGAACTACGTATAAATATCAGCTGAAGAAACACAGGATGGGAGGAAGTCTTTATTGATACGATGCACGTGGTATATCAAAATAAATTTCAAATCGTAAATCTTTGTGAAAACGCCAAGGAATTACAGCTTACGAAGTCCAAGCTATCTTGTTGTGCTGCGTACCTTTCTAACAATTGCTAACAAAGTACATACTAAAAGGAAAGTATACAAAACAGTAAGTCGTAGGTTTCAAGCAGTAGTTATATACATATATATTGCTATGTTATTTACTCTATATTAATGTTAGTATAATAAATAATGACTTAAACTATGTTAGTCTTATAAAATAACTATGACTACATGAGATTTTTGGCTTCGTAATGATGTACGAATATTAAAAAGGATATTATTTTCATGATAGGAGGTTGATTGTACCTGAAATTGGTAATAATTAGTTTGTTTATAATGTAAAGAAGGATGTTTATAAGATTATATCGACTAATTATGGTAAATGTATACTTAATAGGAGAATTATGTATCTGGTGTTGTTCGGAAGTGCTTCGTACCAGCATTATAGGTAATAAAAGTATTCTTGAGAGGAGATACTCTTTAGTCAGTGAAGTTGTGACATCGTAGTGTGATGCAGGAAGTTATTTTAGTTGTTTTAAGGGTGTGAAGGAGCCCTGAAACTTAAAAATGTTATTATTGTGAATTTATATGTGTAACGATGGGTATTACCACATTTATTTATGTTTAATTTTTATATTATGGTTATATTTATTTTATATTGTGTAAAGGGAGAAGTATAGAAGAGGTTGTTATAGTTTATTTGAACTTGTTTAATATTTATTGGAAAAAGTGTTGTTTTAATTTAATTTGAAGGTTATATTTCTTTAATTGGATATTTTTCTATGTTTAATGAATATAAAAGGTGTATAATTTGGTTCTACATGTTTGTTATTAATTATTATTGATGTTTATAACAATTTTGAAGTGTTTTGAGGAAATTTTGTGTATAATTCAATTTTTAAGCACATGTAAATTTTTTATATTTAATTCGACCGTATTTGGTATTGATAGTTTCATAAAATTATCAAGATTGTAAATCTGCTATTTGTTTGTTGAAATTTAACTTTATAACTTTGTAATTTAATCATTTTAATTATTATTAATCAGCTGTAGATTGTATTGATTAGTTTAAATTACTTGATTGGTCCATTTATTTTGGAAAATTGCGCTCGAGTTCCAAATTCGACGATTTTTGGTTTTTAGTCTGTCTTCAGTGTTCAAAGAGTAAACACGCTTCACGTGTAAGCTCTAATTTTGAATTTTAAATGTATTAAGAGCTATTTTCCAAAATCTTGGGCAGGGCCTAATATTGTTTACATCCGTATTGAGGTTATGTAACCTACCAAAATTTAAATATAATTAATATTTTATGTGATGTGTTTAGTTATGTGAATAATAAAAGAGTAGTTAATTTTCAAGTTTAAAGTTGTTTAATTTTTATTAAAAATAATTTCAACTTACCTGGAGTAAATAATCAACAGTGTTTTCATTCTCAAAATTGTGAAGTAAATAAGTGATGGAAGCCTATTAAATAGCATAGTGTTATTTATACTACATGAAAAGGAAGAATTTACTTACCATTTATTTAATATTTAATAAATTTCACTGTAACTGGAAGCGATTTATCTGAGTAGCGAGGTCAGCATGTGTTCAACCAAATTCAACAAGTGACAGTGTTTTGACAGAATTGGCGGGTATTGCTGAGATCGCATATTTGGGAAGCTGATATACACAGTGCTACATCAATACGAGGATATACACCAGGAGTCAACATTTATAAGGGAATTCAGATAAGTTTTATTTAAATTAATTGTATAAGTGTTGAATTGATTATTGTGTTTTGTAACTATCAATTTAGTGAAGCCACGAATTTAAAAAAATATAACCCTGAGAATTTAAATTGTATGTATGCTATTATGTTTAAATCATTTTATGGGCGTAACTAACTTTATTAAAAAAATTTATTTAAGCTAGCCGAGGTATATTAAATCAAAATTTGCATTTGTTTATATTATAATTAAATCTATAAAGAGTCAACATAGCAATATATATATATATATAAATAAAATTTTAAAAAAATGTTGATATAGTTGCAACTTAAAAACCGTCCAACACAGGACTGCAATCGGTCCTGTTATAATGTAAGTATATAACGAAAGTACCTTAAGACGTCCTAACTTATTGGTCGAGCGACCACTGACTACGACATTTAAAAGAAATGAAAAAGATCTGCATAGTCAATATCAGCTCAGTTTACAACATAAGTACAATTAATTACTACAACTATTAAGCAATTGATATTTCTTTATCTGACAACTACTTATATGCCTCATATATTAGAGCACATTTGTAAACAAATATACACTACTTACAATCTTCACAAGTAGAAGTAATACGGATAGATTTTACCTTACGTCGGTGTTACGGTGGAGGGAGTCTGGCGGTAAGCTTACGCACGTGCAACGCCCCAAAGGACGAGAAGAAAAGAGATAGTTGAGCTGACGTAACCAGATGATAGTCCCAGAATGCACAATATTTCATCAGATTATCCAATAAATTAGTAAATTGTGCGTTCAAAATAACGAAGAAAATACTAACAAAACTAGGTATTTTCAATAGCAAAAACACGGCGTCCTTGGCGGAACGATACAACTTTAGGGGAAGGTTAAAGGAGACAACGGGATTAATCTTATCCCTATTGAACGAAAAAGGAAACCATGCGATGTTCAAAACTATATTATTGACTCTTGCGTACACACTATCAGACTTAATTGTAGAGTTTTTATTACGAGGAAACGGTATACGATAAATTCACAAGAACAATTTAGACCCCACCCTAATTTCACTGAGCATTTCTCCGTTCTTAACCAGCGAATTTCCAAGGCTCTTTATTTGTTAGGGTAGGCCTGCCGATGCCGTCTGCACCTCCTATAGAATGGGAAAACAAAAATACCAGTTAAGAGAAATATGACGAAATATGCTAAATAGTCTTCTGTTTAACATGTAAACATTGGAAGTAAATAAGTCCACCCTAACTAGTAACCTGAACCTTCAGTTGTCGCCTAACTTTAGTAAGAATCACATTGTTCTAGAATAGGTTATCTTTCAAGGTGGCTGCTTTTTTTCCCTTAGGTTGGTTTTTCGTCCCATGCACCGAGGCCCATAGATCCTATTGTGCCTCAAGTATTTACTCTCAGATTCACGTTGGGAGTCTTAATGGAAGCCTCTTTGATCATATAGGATTCCAGTTCTATTTCCCCAAAGTGACCTTGTCAGCGATCCGTTATGCATTCCCATCAACATACCATTGAAGATATGTTCGTTTTCCCTCTTCACAAACTCTACATGTTGAGTTGTCCGCTTGCTTTATGAAGGATAGATGTTTTTTCAGATGTAACCGGTAAGAATGTCTTATTTTATCCTTTTCTAAATTTAGGAGCTTCTTTTGTCGCTTTCTTTGATGGACCACTGATCAGAGACTTTGAGTACCTCAACCAAACATGGCCTACCGAGCAGTCACGATGGGTTTTTCTTAGGCATTTTGTGGTTTGATCGCTAGCGATAATGTACGCTATTGCGCAGGATGGTTCCATGACTAGGGACTATGTTTCGCTTTCAGGTTTCTCTAGTTTGTCCGCTTGTTTATTACCACATTCTTCTTGATGTCCTTGTACGTATACCAAACATACCTATATTATTTTGTATCAGTTCGAACAAGTTCCTATAGCACTCTAGGACTAGCCTAGAGTTGGATATATTTGCTGACAGCGCTTTGATTGTCGCTTAGGTGTACAACATGATATAGGTTCTACTACTATATAATGACTTGAGCACAGGTGAGGAGTGCTAGAGTTTCTACCTGGCAGACGGAGGCATGGCTTCCCAGGTTCATGCTTACATCATTGGGTGTTCCAATTTTGACTTTTTGATTTATCTGCATACCAGACGTGTCCTTCTACTCGCGGCTCTTCTTTCCTCCAGTTGCCTCGCTGTGGTTTTACCATGTTAAACGGTTTGAAGTCAAAGGTAGGTGTTATTTTGTCCGACTGTATCTGTAAGACGTGGTCTTCTTGAAGGTATGTCTGGTTTTTGGAGGAATCCGTGTACCTCCCGTATCCATTCGTTCCCAGCCGATATGCCACCAACTTAGCGGTTATCGCGACTTAAAAATATATAATGTAAAATCATACACAGATGGAACTTTACAACTACTTAATCCCTAACGTAATCTTGTAGCGACGGAACAAAGTCTCCCAATCAAATAATTCCATCTACCGTCGGATCACCACAATACAGTCAACCATTTAATCAACGTATTTTCTTTTAACTGCTGAAGTTAGCATGAATTCATTATGAGGGTAACACTGTAAAATGCAAAATTTACATTCATCGTATCATGAAACTAATTTCATTTCAGTATTATCCGTGTTGAATTAAATTTTGGAAAACATATGAAATTCATGTGTAATGAAGCTAAGCCATCTAATCAAATAACTTTGTTATCTTAGTATATTACTTATATCGATTATGAAGACTAACCGTCCTGGAGTGTGTAATGGCTTCGGTTGTGGTACCAAAAAACATGATTAATGATTTTTGTGCGGCGTTGTATCCTTCATACATTTTAGAAAAGTTTCTTGGAATATCACAATTTACAATAAAAAAGTGCTCAAGCAATGTAACTGTAACGGCAGTGAACGAGAAAAGTTTATACAAGATAACATTTTACTTAGTTGCGCTTGCATGGACCTTCACTATAATTACATGCAATGATATTCTTCAACGTTTACAGTTACGCAATACTCTTTATTGGTTTATTACTGTATATGATACACACTGTGCCCTAACGCTATTTTGGGTCACAATTATATCAGTTCGTCTAAACAAAAAGCGGTTGTTGAATGCCTGGGAAAACATTTTAATTCTGGATGAGGAGTTAAATCAATTGAATCTTAAACCTAATGGTAATTGCACGAAAAGGATAAGCATAGTTTGGATTACTGTAATATGTTGCTTTACGGGTGGTTTATATGTAAATGACAATAAACTTGTAAGTCATCAGCAATTGAAATATTTTTACATATCCGGAGTTATATATATGTTAATAAATATGTACAAACTCTCTATGGAAGTTACTCTTCAAGCCTGGATTCATTCTTTGTCTTCTATATTTCAAATTTTAAACGAATGGATGTCTACAGAAGAAAAATTATGTAAAGTGTATGTAGTGAAGAAAACCGAGGAAATGTTTTATGATTTGACCAGGATAACTGAATTCGTGAATAAAGTTTACTCTGCACCCCTGTTGGTGAACTTAGCGCTCGATTTCTTCGTGAACGTTTTTCAAGTGTATGATTTAAAAATGTCTCTTAACCATGATGAACTTTCTTATAAATCCGTTTTAATACCTTGGGTTTGGATGCTTTCATTTGGATTAATCTCCGTTGGGATTATATTCTCATCATCCTCACTAGCTGCAAATGTAAGCAACGACTTATTTCTGTAACATATGAAGTGAATATAAAAGTAGGATTTAGGTTAAATTCTAAACAGTACGGCACCTATCTGAAAATGCGTTCGTGTAAATTTCAAAATAATTTTAAAAATTGTATGCCGATCTTTAAATACTAACTGTTAAAGACAGGCCATTATTTTGTTCCAAATTTAGGAAGGCATTAATTATTACCGAAACCATTAGCGATAGATACTTAATACCCTATATTGTTGTAAAGATACGAAATATGAAAATCAAAAATGTAATAAAATGCAAAATGTTCTATTTAAAGTAAACACCTTGTCCATTGTTCCACTAAAACAAAATACCCTCTATAGTCGGCAATAATTTTAGTTTATACACAGTAATCAAGCAAACAACATTTGTATTTAAAGTTTTCTCCTAGCTGCTATAATAAAGACATTAGGAAACAATATATACCTATACACACACAAACTTATACGGAACCCAGTATTTCCGATTTTGTTAAGTACTACTGAATTTTGTAAATGGAAAATGAAAGGCACTTTATACTAAAGTAGTGTAATTATTAACAATAAAAAATGTAACAATGTTTGAAATTAACAGAAACGCACTAAAAATGTAAAATTAAAGAATTGGAATGGTTGTTTAAAAAAAATAAAAACTTGTTTGCCAATCCCTCTAGAGCGACTTGAATGAGCTGATCCACATTTCCTGTATTATTCCTTCGAGTTCTAATCCTTCTTTTAATCAAGTCCCTACATGCACAATGGGATTAGTATCAGGTGAGCAGGCAGGCCATCTCAGAACAGTGATATCTTCTGTTTCCAGAAAGTCTGTGGCAACTGTGCTGGTATGTGGAGGGGCATTATCATCCATGAAAGTGAAAATATTTCCCATTGCTCCTTTCCACAGCCTAACTATGGGTTCTAGCACCACATCGACCTACCGACGACCCGTTAAACTTTGCCGTAAGGGACGCAAAGGAGCTTTCTCTCCCATCATAACACTTTCCCAAAACATTACAGTTCCTGCTTTATATCTTGGAACAGATCTGGCAGTTTGCAGTCTAGCTTGTCTGCCTTGACCTCTTACAACCCGAATTCGACGGTCATCTGATCTCAGACCAATTCCGGTTTTATCTGAAAAAAGGTTATTTTACCAATCTTCAATTGTCCAGTTCTGGTGTTCCATACACCAATTTAGCCGATCAATTTTGTTCTGCCTGGATAACTCGGGAACCCTTAACTGTCTCCTGCTAAATAAATTTTGGGTACGAATTCTCTATCGTATTGTTTCAACTGAAATACCAACACCTGTAACCTGCAAAAGTTGCCTTTGGAGCTCCGGATGAGAAGAGGTTGGATTTCTTCTAGCTATTTGAATTAAAAACCCTGCGACGACTTTGTCTTGGCCTGTTCTGGATAGTTTCTAATCTTGCAATAGGTTGCATAGGTTTTTGAAACAACGCCCTACGAAACGCCCACCGTTGCTGCGAGTTGCATTCCCTGCTCAACAGAGCAACAATTCTTCCCCTCTGAGCAACTGACAAACCTACGTATATTACCTTTTTGAACACAAAGTTAAATTTACTCTGACACTTCGATTTTACAACTGGACACAAATAACAAAATTTTTCAATATGCACGTGGTCAGCTTTTATCTTATTTCCAACAAAAAACCGTTATCTCTTATTTGCATAACAAGTTTTCATAAATATTTTATTATTAGTAAGAAATTCTGGGTGATTCCATATAAGCTTGGTTGTTTCATATGGAATGCATCACCCATTAAAAAAAGCTACGGATTTTAAACTTTGCTAAAATAATGTTTCATTATTGCCTATGAAACGATCAGGTTTTCATAAAAAAAAAATTAACAATTATAAGAAAACAATAACAACAACGAAAACAAAATTAATAATCTGTAACATCGTTATGAATAGCAATGTAAGCATTTACTCGTCGTATGGCATGCTTTCTATCAAATGGTCTGTGTTCTCCTGGGGTATCCCGTTCCATATAACCTCAAGTTGGTGTCTCAGCTCGTCTAAGTCGTTAGGAGCTCTTGGCCATAATCTTAGTCGCCAGCCCATCATGTCCCAAAGATGTTCGATCGGCGACAAGTTCGGTGATCGTGCAGGCCACGGCAACATTTGCAATTGTGCTTGTTGGAGGTACGTTCAGGTAATGTTTGCAGTTTGTGGACGTGCGTTATCCTGTTGGAAAATACCGTTTGGAAAAGTCTGCATGAATGGTACTAACATCGGTTCCAGGACATTATGATTATAGCGATGAGCATTTAAAGTGCCTGGGACGAATACAAGAGATGATCTTCTACCGAAACAAATCGCACCCCAAACCATAACTTCAGGTATTAAAGCTGTATGCTGTCTTTCAACAAACACTTGATTTCGTCTTTTTCCTCCATATCGACGTACCATCGTACGGTGGTCATTTGCCCACAAACAAAATCTTGATTCGTCACAGAAGACAATGTCGTTCCATTGCACTCTTGACACCAAGCAAGCCTAACTGCCTTGCGACGTGCAGTTAAAGGGAGCAAACACCTAGCTTTATTTTTAATGGGTGGTGCATTTCACATCAAACTGAATATATATATTGCTATATATAATAACTGCTCTTTACCAGTGATAACAGTATTATCGTGTACAATTAGCTACGTACACCCCCAATACAGTAATAGCTCCGGTCAAACCAAACTTCAATTCTCTACCGGTCTAGCTCTCATAGGGTCTCTGGGTCGCTCAATAATTTGAACTCCATACCTTCATATCACCTTCGTACCACGTTGTCATAATCTCTACCAGTATTCAAATAAAAGATTCCAAGTTCCCAACAAAGTCCAAGTTTAATAGCTTTATAATATTACAATGCCTTAATATAAAGCATACCAAATTAACATTTGTTATTAAATGATTTAGAATTTCAAATATAAGCTCGGATTACAGTGTTTCTCAAACACATCCGCCGCTTTTCATCTTTTTAAAACAACCTCAATTATTTTCTCCATCTCCCCGACAACCCTGCCATCTGGCCAATTAAAACATTTCAGGAATTTTATTTGTCCTATGCCAACGTTTATTCTAAAAATAGAATAAACATTCCTGTTTACATGCTTTGATGTGCCAGTCATTATTTTATAAACCAAGTAAGATTAAAACATAAGTAACACAAATTACAAAATCCTGTTGAAGTAAGACATCAGCACTGGTATATCACCACAATATATATATATATATATATATAAACACAGTGGTTTGAAAAAATTCTACATCCTCCAAGAAACTAATTATTTCTGAAGTCCAGCAAAATTTTTGGCATAGTTTCCAAGAATTTCATTCAAATATTTGATTAGAATGACTATGTCAACAACTTATCTCTTAATAACGTACTTAGAACCCCATATAAAACAATTACGGTAACTTCCTTTCACATAATTTTCGATCGTCCAGTCCTTTTAGATCTTTCACAAAAGCTCCTATTAACCTTGAACTCGCGAGATCAATTTTTTATTAATTGGTTTAATATAGCTTCGTAACGCAGCACACTAATAATATCCCAATAAATTTCCTGTGGTAATATACTTTTACTCTGTGAATAACCTTCGATCGCTACTCTTTAATATACATCGAATTCACAAATCGAAAACGCAACCAACCGGAGTTCCATAATTTGACATTCAACAAACAGTGCAGAGTAGTTAGAGCCATAACAAGCGCTTCCATCTATGCAAGAAATAAGAAATATAGTACAGCACTATACATTCAAAACACAGTTATTCCAATTGATATAAACCTGTTATTACATATCGACATATTTAAAAAAAATATACCACTGGATACTCATGTATGCAAAACTATATTACCAAATTAATTATTTCTATTACCATATTAGTTGTATCGACAACTAAGAACAAACCTGTTTCACTAGATCGGTATTGGTTGTGCCTTTTGCTACCAAACAATATGATTGATGATTTTTGTGCTGCACTATATGTTACGTAGATTTCAGGGAAACCTTTATTTTTTAGTGGACTGTATTCTTCTGGTTTCGTTTTTGTGTCCTTGAGTGGCACTCAAGACCACCACTGTTTCGCGTCTGTAGCATTAGCAATAATTGCTTACTACAGAGGCAAATAAAACACGACACATAACTTTCATTATTTAACATTTATTATAAAAGAAAAGTAAGCACTAGATTTGACAATAATGTGCCGTAAATGTCAAAGTCTTATAAAGGAATGCCAAGGGTAGCCGACGGTCTCGCTGCCGACCCCTTGAACCTCGTTTTTACGCCCCCACGCATGACCCACTCACAACCCCAAGCTGCCGCGTCTCGGATCACACAGGACCGTACTTAACACTATATCCTACTTATATTTTAGAGAAACTTCTTGGAATATCGGAATTTACAATAAACAGGTCCACAAATAATCTAACTATAACAGCAGTGAAGGAACTAAGTTCATACAAGATAATATTTTACTTAGCTGCTATTACATGGACCTTAACCATAATTTTGTTCGACGATTTTCTTCAGCCATTAACAACTCAAAATATTCTTCATTGGTTTATTGCTATCTACGATATACACTGCGGTTTAACTCTATTTTGGGTTACGATTACTTCAGTTCGTTTAAATAAAAAGTTGTTGGTAAATGCTTGGGACGACATTTTATTTTTGGATAAGAAGTTAGACCAACTAAGTCTTAAAACTAATAATACCCGCGTGAAGAAAAAAAGCGTCATTTGGATTACTACAATATGTTGCCTCACGGGAATTTTACATTTTAATGACCGCAATTTTGTAAGTCGCCCACAAATGAAATTTAATTATATTGTAGAAATTATACATTCAGTAATAAATGTATACAAACTTTCCATGGAAGTTAGCTTTGGAGCTTGGGTTCGTTCTTTGTCTTCAAGATTTCAAATATTGAGCGAGTGGTTGTGTAAAGAAAGAAACTTCTGCAAAGTGTCCGTAGCGAAGAAAACCGAGGAAATCTTTTATGATTTGAGCAGGATAACTAAAGCCTTAAACAAAGTTTACTGTGCACCACTGTTGATAAATTTAGTCGTTGATTTTTTCGTGAACGTATTTGAAATATATAATTTAAAAGCGCCTCTTAGCGGTTGTGAACTTTCCTATAAAAAGCTGTTATGTCTGTGGTTTTGATGCTTTGTTTTGGATTAATCTCTGCTTGGATTATATTCTCTTCGTCCTCATTTGCTGCAAACGTAAGTAACGGTTATCTTCTGTAAGACACATATTTAATATAAAAATAGGATTTCTAGCTAGTCGATACAACTTGTAACATTTTGAAAAGGGAACAGAAGAAATTCTAAATGTAATCGTTAAAATAATGTAATTATCCATTAACGTTCTTCACATTTTTTGTGTTGCTACAACTCTTGTTTATAATACACCGTTCACTTAATGTTAGTAACATAACGATATAATCATATTAGTTCATTTGCCAAACGTTTTAATATGGTATTTACGGACA
The DNA here is from genome assembly GCA_014611495.1 of Limonius californicus. Classification (NCBI taxonomy): domain Eukaryota; kingdom Metazoa; phylum Arthropoda; class Insecta; order Coleoptera; family Elateridae; genus Limonius; species Limonius californicus. The sequence goes on from JABXWE010014407.1 coordinate 41,304, forward strand.
CCAGTACAGTACAGCTTGACCAACATAGCTGAAACCCAGACCGCAGATTGTGCACAAGCAAAGTAACTCAAGTGAATACGGAGCTCATTCTAAACTTTAACTACGCGCTTACAATATCGATACAATCCGAGAAATAATAGTAGTATATTAACTACCTCCATCGCACAAAAAGAAAGTTTGTATCGCCAAGTGTACCAGGTCTGTCACATCCATTATTCATCTCATTTCGGCATATATTGTCCCGCTTCCCTCTTTGCGGATTTCACGGCTTCAGTTAAGTAACAAAGCTGCACTCTTTGAAATCAGTATAGCAATCAGTTCCGAAACATTATAAATATTAAAATCCATGGAGGACACATCAACTAATAATAAAAATGATGTTGGACTACGTTATTAAAAAAAAAGTTTTAAATCATACATAGCGAATATAAATGAGATTTTTCCGTAATCGGGATAAACAGAAGGAAGCGTAAGATCCACTATTTAAGAATTAAAGTATTGGAAGTAATCCACCAAAAGTTCATATTTGGACACGGGAAAACCAGACGAACGTCACAAATGTTGATGCCGTTTATTTTATACAATTAATGCATCTATAAGACACAAGTATTTTGGAAATAAACCAATAATAATCGGTTTAACACCAAATTGACATGTGACTTATGTAATAATATTTGTTACTGTAAATTGTATAATACATCTACAAAAATGCTTTGTAATCATCATAATAGTCCAAAATAGATTATCATTTATAATAATTTCTCTTGATTTCTTTAGTTTTATTATAATGTCGTTATAAGTTAGAAAATGCGTTAGACTGGATTAGTTACGGGAGGAATTATTTATGCCCTTTAAAACTTGGGTCTATTGTGCATGCCCTTCTGTCGCCACTCGCTGTCAAGTAGATCCGTGTCCTTTATCAGGTCTAGGATTTTGCTGATCAGACTGACTGATGATTGTACCTCGCTAGGATTAGTGCTCTCAAAGATTTGGAATCTTCTGCAAGCTAAGGTTTCGCATTGGTATATTATGTGAAGGGCTGTTTGTTATTCCTCGCCATATAGCCGTCATATGGGTTTCTTAATATGTTTAGAAGATATTGTCTAAAGCGCCAGTGTTCGGTTACGAGCCATGTCACTGCTCCAATTTGAGTTCTGTTCAGTTATATAACTGTTAGAGTAAAATTTTGAAGATGGTTACCCATCATAGCTTTACCTTGTCTTTGTCCTAGTGAGACTTTCCAATGTTTCAAATGTTTGGTTAGAATCCATTATTTAACTACTCCTCTCATCGTCCGTTTAGTTAGGCTAACAAGTGGCTCAGGCCCTGTGAACGGTGTTTTAGATCCTTATTTTGTTGGCATATCTGCATTTTCATTTCCTTCTCTGTCTTTGTGGATTGGTACCATCACAAGCTTTATCTTATTAGAGTTTGCCAGTGTTAGGAGACTACAGCGGCAATTCCAGACAAGCTTTGACTTGATCTGGTTTAAATTCAACGCTTTCGAAGCTATCTGACTGTCAGAAATAATATGTTCTCTTCTATTACTTCTAAAATTGCATATTGTGGTAGTTTGGCCCAGATATATGTAGCTACTATATCGTACCATATTTAGCAGCTCCGGTTTCGTTATTTGCCCCTGAATCGTCTTTATACTATATTAAGCTTCTTTAAGTCTAGTGGTTTCCCTTGTTCCCATTTTTTACAGTTTATCCGTATTTCGAAGAGTTTGTGAAAAGATTGTCTTGCTAGCATGTGGTCTGTTCCCATATCTAGCTTTGGACAACATACTACAATTGTTATTTTGGAGTGTTTCCATATACAGCGAATTTACAACGAAAGAAATAAATTCAATGAAATAAAGGCAATTGTTTTTGTTCACAAACGTCAATTTAGATTTTTGAATTGGCATTTTTGGTCCATATGTCAACTCAATAGCACTTCCGACTTTCTCGGAAATGACACCAAGTTTCTTATTTTAAATGCGACACTCTGTGCAATTAACGGATTTGGATAGATATTATAATATAAATTTTACATATTTATCAGAAAATTTCAGACAAATCCTTATTAAAATATAGTTAGATAATTTTATCTTCTGGAGATTCAATTCTGTACAGACAACGCAATGTTGCTTGCTTGCTTTGAAAGAGCGAGATCTAGGACGCGGTTTTCCAAGCATCTCTATGCACTTAGGCCATACGGCCCATTGTACACCCTAACTAAGAATTTTGCCTATCTGGGGTAATTCCAACTCCAGTAGTGGTTTTTAACGTGTCACACATCGCAGTGACACGGGACCTACGGCTTTACTTCTTATCCGACAGAAGGCGCATTTTCAGATTTTTTCCCGCTAGAAAAATCTCGCCGACCTCAGCCAGGTTCGAACCCGCGTCCCTCGGATCTAAAGGTAAATGCGCTAACCACTAGACCACTAGAACCATTTGACCGCTGCTATAGATATTAATGACTTTGACAGAACTGCTGGTGTCAGCTAATAATTGAAGTTTTCTTTTAAATTGCATAAGTCAACGAATCTCAACCTGTGGGGCGCGCCCCATAGGAGAGCGTGATAACACTAAATGGGGGAAGCGAACATATAAAAAAAATAAGAAAAAATATTATTAAAAAAATTATTTATTTTACTGAAAGAAAAGCAATAACATACATTCTGACATAATAAAAATATAATACACATTTACACTGATATAATACACTTATAAATAGGATTGTATTAGCACTGCACAATGTATTTAATAACTAACTTATCAATACTAAATTAAAAACAAGTTTAATAATTATTATTGATTTCCTTGGGCCTGTGTGGCAGAGCAAAGTTGTTCGAAAGAAGGTTTAATATTAGAAATTGACACTCTGGGTTCTTTTTCTATATTTAGCTGAGATCTATATTTTGTCTTCAAAGCAGCCACCGCAGAAAATCCAATTTCGCAAAGATAAGATGTTGCAAATGGTAATATTATACGAAATGCTCTTTTTATCGGTGCAGAAAACTCATCATCCACCCTTGCCCGAAATTCGAAGAGTAATTTATTACTAAATTGTTTTTTGATTTTGCCACCTGCCGTGAAGTCTAGAAGGCAGTTGAGAGACCTTTGGGAGTATTTTGAAATGGGTCCCTAACCCACTCGTAACTTGCTACCAAGTTGTCGTCAGCAAAATACTTTTTAAAATTCTTTGCTAGCATGGCTAAATGATTTTCAATGGTTACAAAAACAACTTTCACATGTTGTTCTTCAACCTTGTAAGTTTTAATACATTCAT
>JABXWE010014409.1:0-35484 GCA_014611495.1 Limonius californicus
AAAACAATCGAAGTTCATGTTCTCAGTACGTCCTGTAAACATTTCGATGGGTTTTGAGAAATTCAGAAAAAAAAAAATTTTTATGAAAAAATTTTTTTGTGTTTTTTCTTAATTAATTTAATTCATTTGAATACATTTTGGTAAATATCTCCGTTATTTATCAACCGATTTTGAAAAACTTTTTTTTGTTGTATTCAGCATAAAGAAAGCTATCAGATGAGGTATCATAAGGGGTATTTTGCTATTTAAAATTTTAAAGTTGGAGTTGCTAGGGCTTAGGGGTTGAGGGGTGGGGGGTTGAAAATTACATCTCTAAATGACAATTTAAAAATAAAAATCGACGTGTCCGAGTACTTTTATGAAATATGTATATTTAATGCCCTATATAACATATTCCATACTTTTCGGACACCCTGTATATTAACACGAAAGGCCTTTGAGGCCCTTGGTTTTATTAATAATTTTCTTCCACTGTTCTTCGGATAGCTAGTTCTTCCCAGTTCTTCACTTTCAATTCTTTTAAATCTTCTTTAACATCTTGGAACCACTCTCTCTGAGGTCGTCCTCTTCAGTTTCTTCCTTTCGCGGCTTTTTATATAGTTCATACACCTCTTCATTTGTCCTTCACCTTCTTTGATTCCTCCAAAAAACGGTCTTAATATTTTCCTCTCCCAGATTAAAAGTTTATTTGCGTACTGTTGATTTAAGGTCCACACTTCACACCCGTATATTGTTGTCGGTCATATTATTGTCTTATATATTCTAATTTTCACTTTTCGCGAGATGTCTTTGCTTCTAATCACTTTATTTAAAGACGCAGCACTTTTTATACCCAGTGTTATTCTTCTTTCTATTTCAGTATATGGGTTATTTTCACTATTAATTTCGGCTCCTAGGTAAACTTAGCTATTCACTTGTTCGAAATTGTGCTGTTTCCCATTCTGGTTGCTATTCATTTTAATAACTGATAAGGCTCTCTTGGATGCTGTCACTAGATATTTCGATATTTTAAAAGACGCTTTTAAGTTCTTTTCTTTGTTCTGGAAATAATTATTAGGTCATCCGCATATGCCATAACTTGGTACGAGTCTTTTAGAATGTTGTTATTTCTTTTTGTTTTACTATTTCTCATTACTCCTTCCAAAGCTATATTGAATAAAGTTGTGGAGAGCGGGTCTCCTTGTTGTAATCCTTTTGTTTTAAATTTTGGGGTGTTTTCTCCTTCTACTTTGACTACGCTCCAGGTTTCTTCTAATGTCATCTTGACCAGATCCGTCATTCCTTTTGGGAGTTCTAGGTTTTCCATTGTTGTAAATAGTTTTTTCCTTTTTACAGTATCGTAAGCCGTAGTCAATTAAAAGGTCTGCATTTACAAGACTAAAAATTTGTGCTTCTTCAATTTGTAAAATTTATCTATTGATTACTTACTACACCAGAAAAATAGCATTAATTTTATAAACACTTTATTTACATTTACATCCGCACGAAATGTTTCGTGTCGCCTCGTACACACTCGTAGCTGCATTATCTGGCTGATAAAGCACTGTCGGCTGCTTCTACTACCTGATAAGTTTATCTTATGGAATAAGTAAACTAACCTCTGACGTAGACTATCGGGCGATTGAAAGACAGAAAGTACTGTAACAAGGCGGATAAATTTGGCCGATAGCTTATCTAGAACTTAATCGGTACATTGAAAGACTGGCCCTTTGTTCAGGAACTGGTTTTGTTTCTGTAAATTCGGTGTACATTGAGTCGGTAGTTCAGTACACCTAATTTGGTTGTGCAGTCGAGCAATGTAACCTATAAAATTTAAATAACATTGAAATTTAAATTAAATTTAACTGTCATATATAGGAAGAGCCAAGCTGGTTGCTTTTTCTTTCTAATAACTTTATTTTTGGGACATTGTACACCATTTTTTGGTGTAGGTATAATGTCAAAGGGTGCTCTACAATCTACATGAATGATGCATAAAGTTTTGTCTTAAAGGAAGCTGTGCAATGTTTCTAGTATGATCCATATTTGGTTATCAGCCATTTTGAAAATTAACCAGAAACTGATTTTTTTTTTATTTTAGGCCAAAAATCTGCTTACAATCAGTACAATAGCTAACTGTTGTATTTGAATAGATACAGATTCTGTTCTATTCTTCTGCACACAAATCTGTATTTATTGAAAAATTGAAACAAAACAATTAAAGTTTCCAAATTTTTAATTGGTTTAAAATGTAAACATTTTAAGATAATTGATATAAATTTATAAATAAAAATTATCTATCCATAAAAATTATTCATTTTATTTGTTTTTCTGTAACTAATGAAAAAACTATTTTTTTAAATACAATTGTAACAGAAAAGCTGCTAATTGTTTAATTCTAAATTATGTTAATTCCCGTTTTATTTTTTTTTTCCTTTTTCTTCAAAAATTTCATTATGTAAGCCTTATTAAATGATCAGTGCCATGAAAACCATATAAAATTCTGTACCTGATTGTGTAAAAGAATTAATACTATTTTTATTGATGGAATCACAAGAAAATTGGGGCACTTAAAAGAAATTAGCTGCTATCAGCTTATAGACAAATCCCATTTAATAATATACAGCATTTATTAAGCATAAAACAAAAAATATCACCTTAACATATTTGATGTGTAAAACATGTGAATTTCCTATTAGCGGGAACTCCATTCTTAAGCTTAACATTTTAATGCATATTATAGATGAATGATCAAGATCGTACTTCCATTCATGAAGCCATGGAACAGCAGTCAATCTCCATTTCTAAAGCTGGCATTGTAACGAGCCTACAAGCACGCTGTTCAGTAATTGCAGCTGCTAATCCTATAGGGGGACGTTATGATGCTAGTATGACATTTGCAGAAAATGTCAACCTCTCAGATCCTATCTTGTCTCGATTCGATATTCTCTGTGTTGTAAGGGATGAAATTGATCCTATTCAAGATCAACACTTAGCTAAGTAAGTTAACTTGATTTATGTACACATTGTTTCTCATTATAGTGTGTTGAAGGTTCGTTGTGTCATCCCATATTCGTCATCATCCCTCTGCAAAGTGTGAGGATGCAGTTGAGGAACCAGAAAATGATTTATCCATACCACAAGAAATGTTAAAAAAATATATTGTATATGCTCGTGAAAATGTTCATCCCAAGCTCCAGAATATGGATCAGGATAAAGTTGCTAACATTTACAGTCAATTGCGACAGGAGTCATTGGTACTGAATATTTACATTAATACCTTGTTTCTGATAATAAAATATTTTATATTTATATGCAGGCCACAGGAAGTTTACCAATTACTGTCAGACACATCGAAAGCATTATTAGAATGGCAGAAGCTCATGCACGAATGCATTTGCGAGATTATGTGCAAGAAGAGGATGTTAATATGGCAGTGCGGATGATGTTGGAGAGCTTTGTAGAAACTCAAAAATACAGTGTTATGAAGTCGATGAGACAGGTATTTGCTAGTAGTTCTTCTTGTGATTGTTTCTGATTTATTTTCCATTTTTGCAGGTATTTCAGCGATACCTTCTGTTTAAGAAAGATCACAGTGAGCTATTATTTTACATACTGCGGCAGTTATCACAAGATCAACTTACTTTTCTACGTGGAACCAGTGCTGCAGAAGCTCTCACAATTGAAATTGATGAGAAAGACCTTATGGATAAGGTAAGGGCTTCAGTTTTATTGTTTAACAATTTTCTGATGTTTACTTCTCTAAATTGATGGTTGTTCCATGTAATTTATTACCTTTCAAAAAGTCATAATATTGAAAATTTTACCTAGTTACTACTAAGAAACTAAAATGTGAATAAAATTTTTATTATTACTCCTTTGTTGTTTACAGGCCAAACAACTGGATATTCGTGACCTAAAACCATTTTATCAAAGCAAGTTATTTGAAAATAATAACTTCGTATATGATGCACGACGAAAAGTTATTATTCACACAATTCCAGAAAGTTTTATTGCTGAAGATTAAACAATTAACACATGTTATTTTTATTATAATTGTTGAATGTTATTTTTTTTTCTTAAAATACACGATTTGTAATTCACCCAATAACTCTTGCTGGAAATTATTAAGCGGACTATGCGAGTACAAGAGTAAAAGATGGTTTCAATACCAGCTATAGATGTAGTTTTGCATTTTATAAGATGTATGTACCTTAATGTAGTATTGTAAGTTTAAAGTTTTGTAAACTTAGAATATAAGTTTCAATAAAGATATTTTTATTTACGAGTTCATTTGTTGAATGTCCTCTACAGGTGAAGGAAGTTTATTTTTTGATTTTATAAATGGTATTTTTATTTAATTATGCAATATTAGGAAACCTATTTCAAAAAGTAGCTACCTACTTCAGTTACTTTTCAGGTAAAATTAATGGAAGCCCCTAATCTTTGCTGCACAAAATTATTTGAGTACTGTCACCGGGTGGAACTCATTTTTTCAGTCATCCATGAACTACTTAACAAGTCAACAATAACTCGCACGCCCCTATCTGTGCAATTAAATGAAGGTCAACCTACTACTGCAGGATGTGTAGAATTACATCATTCTGAACCTTTTACTTTGCATCCTTACTAAGTTGAATAGCTGAATTCCCTTTAAAATTTTATTTTTAATATTTTAGATGAATTATTAGGACTAAATGGGGATAAACATAGTTTGGATAACAAAAAATCTGGTTACCTAACGGAAGGAAGAACATTACCTAGAAACCACGTGCAATTTTTAAAGAAATAATAAATATTGAGTCTAATCCAGATAATCGGGGTTCTAGTATATATGTAATCAAGAGGCAGCTTGAAAGTATTCTGCTAAAGCTACCGATTCTTTTCTAGCTAGCTGTCACTATCACATAAAAATAGTACATAGTACAATAACTACTAACTGAAATAATGGCTACAAATTTATAAAAATGTGTTCCTGATATAGCCACAAACTGGCTACTTTAGAATCTTTTCAAATTAAGTTTTTCAGGTCAACTGGTTTTTAGCGACTACTTGGAAAATTGAAAGCATAAATAGTACGAGTCATTAAAACATCGATGTTTTTTAATTCTTGATTTCAAGTTGCAGCTTTAACATTAGTAAATAATAAATAGAAGATAGGTTATTTAAATTTTTTGTTGTGATGTAGTGTTATTCAAGTAACAGTCTCTGCAGTAGTATTTCAGTTCATATGAATCTGCACAAATGTTAACAGGTGAGGAGAACCACAATAGTATTTGATGTTTTACCTTGATTTCTAAAACAAGAAGTTTAATAGACACAAAATTTTTTTTTGGGAATGTAAATTTGTGTTTAATTAAAGAGAATGTTAGATAGTGTTTTCTTAGAGTATACTTACCTTGTATGCAGTGTTGATTCAGATTTGACACGGAGGACTTCCCCATGCAATTTTTAATTATAAATATTGGCTTCCTTAATTACACAAAAACTTAATAGACACTATGCCCCTCATAATTGTTCAAATTTAACAATTTTAGTATTAACCACGACAATTAAAAACTTTAATTATTTCTGCAAATAGAAATATCCATCTGTTCGTGAGGTACGTGTACTTTTAAAACATTATCTAAAATACAAAATAACAGGTTTATAAAAACTCAGTTCATGACTGTCCAACTATTAAAATTTTATTGAAAATCATACACATAAACATAAAAAATATTAAAATAACTCAAAGTCTATTTACTCCAAAAATATATTTTTATTACAAAAATCGATTACGATTTTAAAACTACTTTTCTGAATCTGAACTGGATTCTTCTGATGTAGATGAGTCACTGCTAGAATCTTCTGAATCCGAACTGGAATCTGAACTGTCCGAGGAGGAATCTGAAGTTGAGCTAGAATCATCTTTTCCTTTCTTTCCCTCTTTATTTGATGCAGTAGCTACAGTATTTTCTGACCTGCGATTAATATGCTATATTACTTATTTGTACAATTACTTACACAAAATATTCATAATAAATTTATTTTCAAACAGTTCCCACATTATTTATTATGCTGAAGGCTTCATGCCAGAAGAATTAATGAATATTTAAGGTGTATTTAAGGTCTATACACCTGTAATAATAAATTATTTGGATATATAAATAAACCATTAAGTGACCCTATAATAGGAACTCCGTTACCATAGAGTTGGTCAAATATTCGAATTTTTACATGATTTTTATGTGTCGATTATGTATACAGGCCTGATACGCCAAAAAAATCTAACTGCATGTAATATTTGCGTTTGCATAATATTTGTACCGTGCCGATTTCTGTTGCTCCTCATGCTGTTTTAATCGCTTCTTCAGTTGTTGTGTTCTGGAAGATCTGTGCAAATACTTTCTCTTTCCTTTACATTCAAAAGACCAGTGCCCGTATTCCAAACACTTTTGGCATCTAACACCTTGGGGTGGATATGTAGCTTGCTTTCTAAAAGTTATACAAAAATATTGCAACTAATTATGTTAAACTACAAAATAACTTACTTTTTTCCAAAAGAGACCTTGCTCTCCGAGCCCAGCGTCATATTTTAAATAATAAATATGATATTTACGTTTTATGAATTTAATGAGCTAAACAATGATAGCTCCAAAAGGTTATATTTGTATGTGTAACTACAGGGTACATACACAGAGGGCGGCAATAGACTTGAAAAACATCAAAAAATCATTGCAGAAAGATAGAATCCGATACAATACAGAGTGCGGCATAAGAAATAATTCATGTCAATTGTTTCACACACAGAAAAGATATTCTTATTGTAAATATTAATGCATTAAAGGAGAAACAAGCAATATGTTAACTTAAAATTTTCAACATACAATTTTACTATTCACACAGTTTGTTTTACAAGAAAGTTACCAAAGGCCGTCGTAGTTCTAAATACAATATTATTAATATGTAGATACATCAAACGCATGTTTCACACTATTATATTTATTTATTATTTGAGATGCATAAACAAATCCTGAATATATTGATTGTATGGATATTTTACTTTTAAAGACCTCCAAAACATTACAGTGAGTTGAGAAGAAAGGATTTATAGACTGGCGATAAGAGCAGTATGCCGAAAATTTAAAACTGTACCATTTTATATTTTTAATTTTGGTGAGTTTGAAAAAATTTGAAAAATGAAACAATAAAAATGTGTAATTTATAAATCTGTAATTTACAAGTTCTTTAAATAGAGTTACATTATGGTATATAATCTAGCAGTAACTGTCACCATAGAATATAGATGAAGATAGATAGAAGGGACTCTCATCGTTTCGTTCGGAAAACCATATTAGCGCCACCTTATGGGCTTGGTAAGTATTAAAGTTGGTACATATACAACCGTCAGATGGCGTTTAAAAAATTACGGGAGAATACATTATTTTAAATGTCCTATTTCAAGTTTTACTGTGTTGGAACTCATCTATAATATATAAACAATAATTATTGTTTATGTGAATTAATTGAGTTTTGATGACTTTTATAATAAGATGGGCTGTTCCGTAGATTAAACAATTCAGGAAAAATGGAAGAAAATTTTCTTTAAGATACGTGTTATGAGATTAGCCTAGAAAAGCTGACTTACATCACTAATCTTTTAACTACATGAAAAGTTCTAACTTACATTATTTAGGAGTTCACAAATGTATTAGATAAACGAATTGTTAAAAAAGACAATACTCCACCTGAAAGTAAGACTGCAGGAGATAATCACGACGAGATGAATTCCCCAAACTATGAAATCTGAAGGAATTAATCCTAAATTTATCACCAAATTCAGTTGTGGTAGCAGATAATGCGCCATACCACAACATGCATATAAATCATCCTCCTTTTAGTAATTTCAAGAAAAGAAAGCTGATCTCTTAGTTGGTGAGTTAGCGGTTGCATAGTCTTCTATGTTATATACAAATTCCATCTTCCGAATGGAGTTCCGCCAGAACTATTGGTTGTACTGGTTTATTGAAAAATGACTGTAGTGTGGTTCAAAATATTAGGATGCTGGTTTTGGCGATATGGGTAATACATATACCTGCTCAGATGGGGCTGATATTTGAACCGCATGAGTAGCAATTATTTGATTTAACTTAACTCCGTCTGCATTGGATGCTCAGGTATAATATTCCCGTATTCTTACTGCACCGCCGCTATCTCGAGATGTATAATAATATAATGTAATCTGGGAAGGCAAGTCTCTGTTATACCCTGAGTTCAAAAAGTAATTACATGAGGGTTGGCCATGGAAAATAAAAGTAATGTCAACAGCAAGTTTTAAAATTCATTAACTGTCATCACTGTTGTTGTCATAAGTTTATATTGCAAATTCAATTAATTTACAATTATAATGGTTTTTACAATAGAACACAAAACGTTGATGATTGAATCATATTTTCGAAATGGTGTTCGAGAGAACGGCGAATGGATTTACAGTGCGGTGGCATGTTTAGAGGAATTTCGGCAATAATTTTTAACGTTTTTTTTACTGACGAGGCCTGGTTCACCCTTTCGGGGTATATAAACTCACAAAATATGAGGTTATGGAGTGCTGCAAATCCGCATACTTTTCGCGAATCTCCTCTTCACCCGTTACAAGTTGGTGTTTTGATTGCTGTGTCTCGAAGACATATTATCGGACCCATATTTTTCCACGAAACTGTTACTGCTCAGAGATACCGGAACATTGTACGTGAATTTATTAATCAGCTTCATGAGGATGAGCTCCAGCGAGGTTACTTCCAGCAGGATGGCGCGACAGCCCACACTGTTCAATTACCTTCGTGAATTTTTTGACGGTCGAATAATTAGTTTACGTTCAAATCCAGAATTTCCACCTAGATCACCCGGCTTGACTATTTTAGATTACTTTATATTCCCTTATCTGAAAATTAATGTATATAAGACTCCTATTAACAATGTCGAGGAACTACAAAACAGAATTACGTAATAGTGTTCCAATATAACTCCTCAAATTCTTATAAATGCTTTTAATAGTATGAAAAGACGAGTAAATTTGTGTTTGCGGGAAAACGTTGGTCATTTTCAACAGCTTCTTTAGTTTTTTATGTTTATTTTTCTGTACCTGTGAAATAAAAAAATTATAATTTCTAATTTTAATGATTACCTACTTGTTCTGATTTGTTTAATAGTGTAGTAATTTAGTTGTTATATACTGTTATCGTCTAAATTGAAATAAAGGAACTCATTTCTTCAAAAATTGATTCATTTACATTTACCATGCAACTTAACCTAACAACACTGCCCGTTAGGTACTGGCGCTTGCGCTAGATGGCGCTAGAAAGGCTGTGCCTAAACGTTAATTGGTATATAAAGCTTGCATTAGACATTATTTTATTATTCCATGGCCAACCGTTATGTAATTACTTTTTGAACTCACGGTACATTTGCACTTCACGGTACGTTTAGTACAAGCTAAGAAAAAGTTTAAATTCATACAAATTAATATGAAATACTATCGAAATATCACATTAACGAAACAGAAACCAATTTAATAAATTTACGAACGCAAGAATTGCGAAAATTGTCCAAAGTTGTTCTTTGAATTTGCGCACTTGTCAGTTTGACTGTTCAAACTTGCTACATATGTTATGATAAATGCGATACAGTTCGTCATCTATTCCTGCGCCTCTACCAGCTTGGGAAGTACTACAAACATGGTCTTAATGCGCCAACCCCAGTGTCCTTTCTATCCCGTAGGGTTATATTGTGTATTGTTAAGGTGACCAATCATTCTCCTTTAGGGAGGACAGTTCTTCTTTTGTAAGTGCTGACCTCCCTCGAAAAGTGTCCTCCCGTATGTCCTCCTTTTCGATATTTGAAGACCAATCTGTAACTCTCTGTATTCGATCGATGCCGAGCCGAGCTGCTATAGAGCGTGTTCTACAATTATTTGAGTCTCTTCGTTTATATTTTTTAAGTTTTGACAAATGTCCTAAAATCCTGGAATCGTTTTTCAATAATGAAATATCTGAGATAATAATGTATTTTGTACATAATCAAGCTTCTATTTTTCACAATACGACTCTCCAGGTACAGAAGTTAGTCTTATTTTGAATGACTTTATCCTTCAATATAAATCCCGATTTGAAGAAAATTTCTTCCTTTAATTGTAAAAAGAAAATTGTTAGACTTAGAGGAATCAAATCCGGGCATAACGGAAAAGTTTATCAAAGAAATGCAGAATTTTTACCAAACATGTTTTCAATATATCAAAGAATGGTCTGAAACGACATCACCGGAAGTAACAGTTTTTAATGGTATTTTTCGATTTCATCGCAAGTATATTGGACAGATATTGAATCTTGTATTGAGTTTTTATTTAAAGAAATGCCAGGCATTAAAACAGACGAAAAATTAATATATAGATACAATGGGAAAACCAATACGTTGAAATTGATAAAAGATGGGTGGAAATATTCAGCCATTTCAAAAATTAACGTATTCCATGTGAAAATTTATTTATTCTTGTTCAATTTACGTTGTGCTGTCCTGGAACTAATCCAGCAATTGAAAGAGCTTTTTCAATTGCTAATGATTATTGGACAAGTGAGAAATCCAGATTGAATGTTGATATTCTAGCTGCAGCATTTGCCGTAAAATTCAGTATGAAGGATATTTCTTGTTCAGATATTTCCGATATATTGTTAGAAGATGATACATTGGCAAAAAATATTCATTCCATGGAAAAGTAGGTACTCATTTAAGTAAATAATAATTAATATGCATGTAAGCATGATTACAATATAAAATGTTACAAATATTTTTATTATGCATTTATCATATTGGTTTATCATAGTATTGTATGATTGTCACCATGACAGCCGCGGTGATGTAGTCACTGGCACAGTGACAACTTCGATCTATTCGCGTATAGCCTTTTTGTAATTAAAATAAATTTATAAAAAATAAAATTTATCTTCAATCCAGTTTTGAATAGTTACGAAGTTGCAAGATTTTTATTGCTATAGAAAATGTAGAGTAGGGAATACAAAAATAAAAGTGAATAAAAAGTTATGAACTAATCGGTTACCAAAACAAAAGGTCAAACTAGGGTGTACAGTAAGCCATTAATGGCTGCAGTGCATTGAAATGCTTGGAAAACCGTATCCTAGTTCTCTCTCAATCAAAATACAAATCTAAGATCATCAGCTATGTACAACAGATAACTGTAGTAGCTCAAAATATCCTATCCAATGTCTTTTGCAAGCATTTTCTGTGGCGTTGGGATCATCTCGTTTTATAATCCTGATGACCACTATTTTACAAGCTATGTTTTTTCACCCACTTTCAAAGCTCTTTCGACAAAGCTTACTTTAAAATAACTTCTTGAAAGAAACTGGAATTTTTTCATACCCGTTTGTGGACTGTTACCAGCAATCTAACCTACATATGCATTAACCTAACCTTGAATGCAGAAATGGTACATTAATAGCACGAGTTTTACATTCTGAAAGTAAATTTTGAGTTAATTTATAAGGTGATTTTCGGGTTCCACATTTACGTGGCATGTATTATTTGTATTTAGTAAACATATTGAAATATTCTAAAATTCACGAGCAGTCAATTTGTCCTATTCCTGTCTATTATTAAATACAAAGACATATTACTACCAATTAATATATTTATTATGTAACATTACAATAAAATTATAGATAATGGGCTACAACTTCCGTCAATTAGCATAGCTTAGGTTCACTTTTTTGATTTTGGTTTTAAGACAAAGTATGCTACCAGCAGACCAACACCAGCATACGTTGCCATTGCGACCTGAAACAGAAATGGAAAATGTAGGTATTAATAACATACTTTATAAAGCTGATTTCTTCCAATTGCACGGTCAAATTTAATAGAAAATAATGTTTAATTGGCAAAATAAAATACATAATGGCTATTTGAGTACTCATTAAAGATTCTCTGATAAATCAATATGTAAGGCTGGTAATAGGTACAAATCAGTGTATAGTTTATTAAACTTACGTTAGCTCGTCCCCTCATAGTCTGGGCATTGAAGATCTTACTTAAACCTTTGAGTTTGCTTTCATCAACTGCTGAATCGCCTGCCATTTTCTACAAGAACGCGTCAATTAAACACAAATATGCAATTCAAAATATTACTTTAAAACCTTACTGTTTGGTTAATTTTAAATAACCTTTAGGGGAATAAGCTAAAGTTGCAAGTTATATAATGCTTGCCCACTGCCCAGAATGTAATTCTTTGGTTATCACAGCTAAACGCAATTATTTTACTGAACTTAGTGTTAAACATAAAATCCCTGCCACACCAATCATATTGGCGGTTTTAATTTAAATTCAATGTTTAAACGAACGGAATAAGAAATAAGCTTTATTCGCATTAGCATATTAGGCAAAAAATACCAATAGAACCCGCTGAAATTATCAATAATATTGTTTTTACTTATTTATTACTATTACGTTTAACGAAGTAAAGCAAGAAACAATTACAACACAAATACTTACGTTCAACATATCTCTTATTTTTTCTTCATACGCATGGGGGTGGTGCAGGGTTTTTATTTTTTTCGCCTTTTGTGACAGTTTTGTATATGAAGAAGAGACCCATTCCAATGAATGTTGCAATAGCGACCTGGATGAAATATATAATTCATAAATTCAAGTTTATTTTGACAATAAGTGGTGGTTGTTACTTACATGAGCACGACCACGAATTGTAGAATTATTAAAATATCGTCCTATACCTTTTAAAGAGGGATCGTCATAAGGCACATTATCACCAGCCATAAAATTGTATAAAAGTAAATGAACATGCCAAAATAATAAACATGTTTTGTTTCATGGCAACTTTGGCAATTAATGCTATTAGTTATATAAATGACTATTTTACTTTCGGCATCAGTATTAAACTTTTACAATATTATATAGCATCACTAATCACATTTATCAGTATTTTATAAAACTTCTTCAGAAATCGAATTCAAATATGTAAGTCCATAATATTATATGTGTTTACATCGGATAAACAGCTATTAGTATACAACTTCACGTTTAACGTTTTTTCTTTCGTAGTGTTTAACCATATAATATGTAGACATAATGTATTTTGACTGTGTTGGTAGTTCCTATAAATTACTAACTGGTTGCTCCGTGAAATTCTCGGCAAGTGCTTCGGATATAATATACAAACATTGGAAACATGTGAGTAAAGTACCTATAGGGAGATAATCAGGATGACCCTGGAACGTCGAAATACTCCTTAAAGCAACAGTTGTAGAAACGTTTCAGCAACATACACTGTTACCTGGGCATCTCAATCTAAAGATATACAGTTTCTAAAAATAATAACGACATTTCTCTACGAAGTTATTAGCAGAAACAGTCTTGTACATGCCGAACAAATTGGTGAAACATTTGTTTAAAATATGTTAATTGCATGATTCGGAGCTCACTTTAAGCTGTAGGTCCTCTATGTCCGTGGGACGTTAAAACGTGCAACATAGGCATGGGAGAAAAGAACGCTACGTCTCGAAAGATATAAAGCATTCAAAAACTGGTAACGTATGGCTTTCAGATTTGCACCTAGAGTCGTGTCAGCACCTGCTTTATGTAGGTATTCTATAATCTGTTTGTGGGTTGTTAATTTCTACAAATGATAATACTGTATCACTTCTGATTAGAATTATAATAACATAAACTAGATGTAACCTATGTTGTGTACTTAGTCAAAACAATATTAACAATTTCAACAGATTTTATTCGCATTCTTCTGATTTATATGTGTTTTGACTAATTAATTATGAAAGGTTAACAAAGTAAGGCAAGAAATAATTGTTTTATTTTAAAACATTCAGAATAAGGTGGAATTTATAGGCAAATTTTGAGCAAGAGTCCGTGTACAACTACAATTAAATGTAATTTTAGCAAGGTTCACTCTAGCAACAGAAAATATAAAAAAAATGAAATATTTACATTGGTTGCTAAAAGTGAACACATGTAATTGTTTGTATCCACTTTTTACCCGAGTTAGTTCACTTTAAAGAATTACTGCATTAGGTATATAAAAAAGAAAAGTATTATATTTTTATATAGGTACCTATTCATTTATTTTCTAATAATTTACACATTTTCTTGTTCTCTTCATATATCATGTACCATAGAAACTCTTGTAGTATCAAATATAAGTTTCACCTCTTTGTGAGATTTAAGGTATTTTCAAGATATAAGTAACAAAAGAATAAAAAAAGGAACAAAATGTTAATATTAATAAGTGTTTACTACATAACGTGTATACCACAAATTATTAATAGCTCATATGTTTTTCAGATCATTAGACTAAACTAGAATTTTGTTTAAGATATTTTGAAAAGTTATGCTGGTGTTGCAGTTCAAAAAGTATTATAATTAATTAATTTATGAATATGCTATTTAAGATATCTGGGTAGACCAAAACAATTCATGTCATGATAGGTACCTATATACATAAATAATGGAAATTAGGTAAGCAGTTCGTTCCACAACTTAAATCAAAATAAAACTTAATATAATTAATAAATAAACATTTAAAAAGTTTCAACCTGTTATTTATTTATTACTTAATGTGAAGTAAAACAAAAACAATTATGATAGTTTTTCTTTTTAGCGGGACGGCATTGGAGTTAGAAAGTTAAATGTTGATAATATTTAAATTAAAAAAAGTCTCCATCAATAAACCGTTTTAGTTGATGGAGACTCCCATTCCTGAAGTTCTGCTAGTCTTGAGTTCAGCATAGCTATTGCATCCAATATCCTTCATGATTTGTTCCATGTATTCCATTCTTAATGTTCCTCTAGCGTGTTTTCCATCCACTCTTTAATTTTTAAGTCCTGTATAATGAGGGATAAGTCCTATTAATCTATATCTTCTTTTCCTTATGTGCGTCTATGGACTTCTTGCTTCCTGTATTCTTGGTAATGTAAAAGTGTTAAACATTTTATTCTGAAATACTGATTAATTAAAAGTATGACATCAAAAAGAGCAACAATTGCAAATTTAGAAAAGGTAAACAAAAACCTAGAGTTTGAAAACCAAAAGTTGGTTGCCATGGCGACTGAACTTAGACACAAAAATTGAAGTATTTGTGCTGAAATGTACAGGTTGTCCCATGACGTGTGGTCACTACTTCACCTACGCATGGGAGAGGTGAATAGAAGTTGAAACTAAAGAGTGGGCATTTTCTCTAAATCAATTATTAAAGAAGTTATGACCTGTTTTAGTTAAATACTGAAGCAATCGAAACAATAAATGATATTAAGTGGTATTTTGATACAAACTGTCTGCATTACTATGTAAATATTTTACTAACAGTATCATCGACAGTACCGGACAAGGTGTGTCTACTAGGCATACTACTTTTTATAGTAAATATGCTCAAGTTCAGTATTTTAAAAGTATGTATTTATTTATCTGTATTAAATATAATACTTGTATGCTTCCGGTTTTACAAAATAAACAATTAAAACAACATATGGAAATACAGTTTTATTAAATTCTAACGTGAGTAACTATATTTTGGTACTGTAAAATGTAAATAATAGAAATTAGGCACAATTATGTTCTCCACACACATTTTGCTTACATTTATAGCAAGTTTGCTTTTGATTTCTAATTTTCTTAGCTGGACAAATGTAACAGCGCTTGCGTTTCCCTGTTTGGTTTGCTAGTGAAGTCTCAACTTGAGTATTGCCTGAAAATTGTGCAATGCTTTGCAGGGAATTAGCTGCTCATCAACAGTTATGTTTTCCCCTGGTAATTTTCCCAGATTTACATTGATTGCATCCCACACGTCACGTATTGCTGCCAAGTTTTCAGTTTCACAACGATGGCTTCTAGTTGATTTGTCATCAAATCTAATAAACCTTAGTGGTTGCGAAAACTTCCGTTTTATCGCGGTGTTTCCATTCTGCTTGAGCATTTTTTTATTCATAAACACACATTGCCTCTTTACTTGTATAATTCACAATAATGTCCACTATGTTATCATTTACGAACAACGAAAAAGCATCAATATGTTCTTTAATCAATTTTCCAGGAGGGAAGCACACTTTGTTTACTGCGAACTTTATAATATTCCGCTTGCGGGTATGACCACCAATATCATGGGGTTTTGATAACCGTCCCATCTTTTCCCAAAAAAAGAACCTAAGGCTGTAACTGTTGGTTCTACCTTGTCATCGGATTTTCCGACATATCCTAAACATCATCTACTTCAGATGCTTCAGAAAGTACTCCTTCCTCAGAATCAGAATTGAAATCCTTTTCATTACTAATTTAGAAATTCATTTGCGTCGTAGTCTGATAAATTGTCAACAATGTCCGCCAATTCCTTTGCTTTCAAACGTTTTAACGCCAGGTCTGTAATATGAACGGATTGTGTTAATTTTAAAAATTTTCTACTCCACCTGTAATGTTTACAATTATTATCTAAATTATTTATTTATTTACCTTATAGAACAAACTTTAGTGAAGGATAAATAAAATACACAAGGCCCAATAATTTTTCTGTGAAAAAATAGATCCTAAAAACCATCAGGATGTGCCTGTCAGGCACACCTTGACCGGTTAAGAGTTAACAGTGTTGATGTTTACTTTTATAACGCGAGAGTACGCCGATATCCATTACATGTACGACTTTTGTGATGGAAACTCAGTAGCAGCTGCTTGAGAATATGGGTTGCGATTTCCAAATCGGCGACTACCAGACCGACGAGTTTTCCAACGAGTGCACAATCACCTACGTGAACCTGGAAGTTTCCCGAAAATGGTCAACTGAGCGTCCAATACAGCAAGTACTAGACAATAAGGACAACATACTGCGGGAAATTGATAATAATCTCAGCACCTTTGTTCGTCCTGTATCTGCCTATTCAAGCCCTCTTACCTACAGATTTCCCTAGTCGTATGGAATTTTGCCGCTGGATCATTCAAAATCGAAACTTACATAATAGGATTTTAATCACGGATGAGGCAACATTTACAAAGAATAGATTAATGAACAGAAAGAACAGCCATTCTTACGATTTGGAGAATCCACACGAAATCACAGTGTCAAATTATCAACATAGGTTTTCAGTGAATATCTGGTGTGAAATGATTGATAACATGCTCATTGGCCCATTCGTTGTTTGAGAACCATTTAACCGCCGACAGATAATTAAATTGTCTAGAAGATCATTTGGCAGGATTGTTAAATGATGTCCCTCTGGCGATCAGACATAGTATGTGGTATCAGCACGATGGTGCCCCTGCGCACTTTGCTTTGCGTGTAAGACATATTTTGAAACAACGGTTTGAAGGACTTGTAATTGGTAGAGGAGAACAGCCCCCTGACCCCCAAGATCTCCGGACTTACCTTGTTTAGATTATTGTTTGTGGGGTCATATGAAAGATGTGTTATACCAAACACCATTAGAGACTGTTGAAGCTCTTAGGAGACGCATTTTTGAGGCAGCAGAACTAATTCGGAATAACAATGATATGTTATGTAGGGCAACTAGAACAACAGCCAGAATGTGTCTCGAGAGCAACGCCCATTTGAACCATCTTTATAGTGAATTTAATCTAAATTAAAATAAATATTGTTTTTTCTGAAATTATAATTTAGTAAATAATAATTGACCACTCTGTATTTTGTAAATGGTTTACTGTAGGGCATAATTGTATTAGAATTTCTAACTATATTTGGTCTAAAGATTACGTAGACGAAGTAGTGACCTCAGATCGTTTTTCTTAAAAGCAATTATTAGAAAATTACAAACGATGTGTAACACTTTTGAGAGTCCTGTATACGTTTTCAAATAAATAAAATACTGTTAATATCTGAACAATCTTTAATATTTAATAAATTCAGCAATAACTATAAATAATAATACAAAAGGTAGAAGGAATGTGCTGCAATCAGTTTACACAATTCTGCTAATGAGCTCAATACCTTAAAGAACAAATTATATGTAATAATAGACTTAGTTATGCCAGTTTCAGTACAAGATATTTTTGAAGTTTCTCGAGGTATTTGCTCAACACTTACACTTATTTAATTAATTACTGGTTTCGGCTGAAATGATTATACTAAAAGTAACAGCAGGTTTGATTTTTCAGATGGGAAGATAAATAATTTTATGTACTGTACATTAAACCACAGGTTCTTACAGAACGTTTATTATAAATATTTATTTCTAGAAGCAGTCTATTATTTCATGTAGCTTGTTAACCGAGGCAGCTGGTACTTAACTACTGACAAAGTAATTTACCATAAAAAACACAATGATAGTAATAAAATGTAAATATTGTATAATCCTGAGTTTTACTTTCCAGTCATTTCTATGAGTAAAATATAGTACAATTAAATGAATGGCACTATATTGCTAACAGACTCTAGAGGCTTTTGCTACAGAATTTTACAAGACTTAAAGTGCATTTATGTGTAATTCATAGAGGATAGAATTATTTCAAACTCGATTAATATCTTTAGGAAAAGGTATTCTTTTACCGAAAGTAAAAATATACTCAATTAATTCTGTAAAAATAGGTGTGCTTGTGCCAATTACTGCCTTATTTGGCATAAGCGACTGCAAGTATTTCTTAAAGCAATACAATAATGAAAACTTCATTTGTAATATTTGACAAAAAATAAAGAAAAGCGTATAAACTATTATTCGTATTCACATTAACATCAATCGAAAGCTGTTTACATTTCCTTCAGCAATTGGCACAAAAAATTAATAGTATATCAAGCTTATTACGAATAAATATTTCTGTTACTTAGAGATATACATAGTTGTATTTATAATGTATATCACGCAGCAATGATAATATTAAAGTGCATCTAGCAAATGTATGATTATGATTATTCAATGTAAAATGGTAAACTGGTAATGGCAAGTTTTGTTTTTCACTTATAGAAAGTGTTGGTTATAATCTACTCATAGTTACTAGTTTCATTGCAACCTTACAAATATACACTTAAACAGTTTCAAATTATTT
Organism: Limonius californicus; assembly: GCA_014611495.1. Lineage (NCBI taxonomy): Eukaryota > Metazoa > Arthropoda > Insecta > Coleoptera > Elateridae > Limonius > Limonius californicus. Next base: position 19,037 of record JABXWE010014409.1, read on the forward strand.
GTTTACACATTTTGCTTCTACTACATATTTATTTGTAAGAAAATCTTAAACAAACAGCTACACTGTCATATAAGAACACTACCAAATTTTTACAATTTTAACATTTCGATCAGAAATTTTTTTATATAAAATTCTGTAATAACATTCTACTTGCTTTCATGCTGCTGCAAATACAGTTAGGAAAGTGTAGCTAACAAATGTCTTTTTCAAATAACATCAATGCACAACTTACTTTTTTCGTTATTCAATGTGTAAGGTCACATAAATTGACATCAGTATACAATAGTCGTTATTAACAAAAAAAACATTCAAAATTTTTCCTTTGTACAATCAAATTTTAGTTCCCTTCTATTGGTTTAAAAGCAACATAGAATCTTCTAATTAATATATATTTCAAATTACAACAGTGAAAATGAAAATTACATGACACCTAAATAAATATAAATAAATAAATAAATGAGAAACACACTTGAAAAGATTTCGAGACAAGCACACAGACATAGATTTAAAGCAATTTTATGGACGGGAGATTTATAATGGTTCATGACTAGCAATGCTATCCATTTCTGGGTCGCTCTCCGCATCTGAACTAGAGCTAACTGCCATATCACCTGCCATGGCCACTCTAGCATATTCATCTGTGTCAATCGACTTACAAAAGTGAATGGCATATTTTAACTTTTCTTGAAGGACAATCTAAAAATGTTTAGGTTTATATTTAAAATATTAAAATGAAGTACATACTGTCCATTATAGCAGGCACACTACAGGTATCTCCAGAATGGTAAGATGTAAAAGGTTGATTAAATGGGACGTAAGTTGCCTATTTACAGAAGTGTACTTTAAACTTATGAATAGTAAAAAATACAGATATGGTTTCATTCAACTTACTTTCTACCTCTAACAACAAAAAATTATGAATTGTGGACAAGTTAAAATTAGCATCCTGTATGTATATTGGATAAACGTTGATTACTAGTAAGTTACCAATATACATCAACATGATACAATTTCAGCAAAACTTTTTATTACCACCCTAGTATACATTTTTAATTTTTAAGGGACTTTTGACGGGGAAAGGGAATTAACATAAATCAGAGAAGGTTGGCTTGTTAATACATTTCAAGAAGACCAAAATTATGGCATTAAGTATAGAAATAAATATCCCAAATCAAATAAATCAAGTGGAAAATCACATATATCATGATCATAACTAAAAATTTTGGTATATATAAACTTGTAAAATTCGATGAAGCATTGGATTCGGTTAAGCGACTTTTTGCAGATTTACTCATACATTTCAAACTTCAATTCTGATTTGTTTGAAAAGTATGAGATCACTAACGTTAAGTGAAAAATCGAACAAGAATTTAAGAATAGCAATGGAAACAGCCAGTTAATAAATAGGATTTTAAGACAAAGTGAGAAATGAAAGTATAAAGCAAGAAACAATAGTATGTGACATAATAGAGATAATAACAAAAATGAGTTGAAGTAGGTAGAAGAAAAGAGGAAAGGTGTACTACACAACAAGAATTAAAGGAATTCCACCAACCCGTTGGACAGACAATCTAAGAACAGTTGAGAATTGGCAAGGAAAGCCCAAAATAGAGATAAGCTGATTGATGATGATGACATAGTAACCAACAGGGCCACTTCATAATAAATGGTTCAACACTGTTTGTAGATATTTACATTATGTGTTTTCACTGTTGGTTCTCAATGGCTTCCAATATTTTACAAATGCAAGAAAGACATATTTCCATTAAAAATCCACTGAGACATGAAATATTTTCTCCATCATTTTGGTTAAGTAATAAGCAACCAACATGTGCCTTAGATACTAATTTAAGGAGATTTACCAATATGTAGTCAGTATACGGTTCCTATGTGAACCATATAATATTTTACAATATTGCCAATATAGGGAAATATAGGTGCACTATCTGGTACGTGGAACAGAGGATCAGTGACAGCCAAGAGCACAAGGAAGGAGACCTAAAAGTGACTGATCCGTATAACTCCTCAGAGAACCAAAAATAAAGGAAGAACCTCGAGCCAGAGATCCCCAATGAATAGCGATGATGAAGACCCCCAAAAAACTAGTAAATGTAGGTTTGGGACGGCTTCAGTTGCCGACTGGAGGAAAAATAGCTATGAACAAGGTTAATGATTTGGAAAGGGATAAAATAAATAAGGCCACAAACACAAATGCGAAACAAAAAAACAAGAAGAAAAAGAAAAAATAAAAATAAAAACCAAATACAAATTGCAACTTGGAACATTAATACAATGCTAAGGACAGGTAAAATGGAGGAAATAGCAAGGGATTTAGATAAATACAACACAGACATAACGGCTATACAGGAAACGAGAAGGGAAGGAGTAGGCGAGATAATAAAAGACAGATATACGTTTATGTACAGTGGACAAGAAAAAAGAGGGAGTAACGGTGTTGGTTTTTACATAGGAAAGAAGCTAGTAAATAATATAATAGAGTTCAAACCAGTAGACGGAAGAATAGCAGTACTCCGACTGAAGTTTAACAACAATTTTGTCTCGATAGTTAACATATATGCGCCCACAGAAGTGGCAGAACATACGGTGAAAGACAACTTTTACGAAAAACTAAACAAAATTTGTGAGGACTTACCCAGGAATGACGAAGTGATAATATTGGAAGACGCGAATTCGCAAATAGGGAAAGAGCCCTACCTAAGTGAAGTGACAGAAAATGGGAAAGGAATAATACATAATGAAACAAATGATAACGGGTACAGACTAATACAACTAGGAGGATCACTGAACATGACCCTCCAATCAACAAAATTCGAACATCCCAGAAAACACAAAATTACATGGAAACATCCGGGAGGATATATTGAAAATCAAATCGATCATATAATGGCCACAAAAGACATCAGCAGAAAGATAGTAGACACAAGAACATACAGAGGAGCACAGACCGAAACAGATCACTACCTAGTATAACAAAGATAACGAAGATAGATCTACGAGACAGTACAAAGCCAACAAGAACCATAAAAAATGAGACGTGAAGCAACTACAAAAGGATGAAGTTAGGAGAAAACTAGAAGAAACTAACACAAAAAAGGGACAAAAAGACACAACGAACATAGACGAAATATGGAAAGAAATGAGAGACAACATAATAAAAGCAGTAGAGAAAATATTGAAAAAATCTACAACTTCCTGACCTAATAAGGCATGGTTCGATCAGGAATGTGAAGAGGCCAGAAAACAAAAAAATCTAGCAAGAATCAAATCGATTGAAAGAAAGGATGAACGAAACAGAACCGAATATGAAATAATAAGAAACGCAGCAAATGCAATATACAAGAAGAAAAAGAATGATTGGATATATAAGAAATTAGAAGAGATAGAGCAAGAAGGTAGAAACGTCAACTTAAAACAATTTTATAAAAAAAATTAGACTCCAGCACAATAGGAAAACAGCTATAACCAGAGGAATAAAAGAGAAAACCGGCAAAATAGAGAATGACCCAGAAATGATGGGTGTCATATGGAAACAATACTTCCAAGAAATGTTATTTACAGAAGAAGCAGAAATGCGAAAGAAAGAAATACAGCCTGAACAAGTAGAAACGGATTGCCCCGAAGACGAAGAAATACAGGAAGAAATAAGAAAACTAAAAAACGGCAAAGCACCGGGGGAAGACGAGATTGAGGCAGAACTGCTAAAATATGGAGGACAAAAGAAACAAACACAAATATGACATCTAATTAAACAAACATGGAGACAAAACAAGATGCCAAAGGACTGGAATACTGGTATAATAATCCCAGTACATAAAAAAGGGGGAAAAGAAAACCGCAAAAACTATAGACCAATAGCTCTGTTAAGCACTACCTATAAAATCTTGGCAAACCTATTGAATAAAAGACTAAAGACACATGCCGAAAATATACTTGGGGATTTCCAGAATGGTTTCAGACCGGGCAGATCGACTATAAATGCCATACACACCCTACAACAAATAATTCAAAAACAGAGGGAATACAAGTTGTATTTATAGATTTTAAAATGGCCATTGAGTCAGTGAACAGAAAAGAACTAATAAGAGAATTAGAACATTTAGGAATACCTGGAAAATTAATAGCACTATTAGAAATGACAGTAATAAATACAAGAACGCAAGTGAGATTCCAAGGAACTACAATGGAACCCTTCGTAATAAATAAAAGGGTAAAACAAGGGGACGCCCTATCCCCAACCATATTTAACCTAATTCTAGAAGACGCAATACGAAGAGCTAAACTCGATAGGAAAAACATCATGATCGATCAAATACAAATAATAGCGTACGCAGACGACATAGCAGTCTTAGGGAATAGGAAAGAAGATATTGTAATTCTTGGTTTATATTACTGCGTAGGTGTTTATTATTTCCTCGTTATATATTTTCTGCCCTTTGGTAGTATGCTCTTGCCATATTATTTTTTGCTTCATCTTTGCCACTACCAGGAAGCGGTCAGTGTCTACGTTTGAAGCTTTGCAACTTTGTACATCTTGGATGGCTGTAGTCCATGATTTCATTATGAAAATGTGATCTATTTGGCTTCAGTAGGTTCTGCCAAGGATCTTCCCCATTTTCCTTATGCTGCCTTTTATGTTGGAATTTACTGCTTACAATGTATACGTTAGATACTGCTGCAAAGCTGTATACTCTTTGTACATTGTCATTTGTTGTACAGTGTATTATTTATTTCCCAGGTACTTCTTTATAACAATACCCTTTCTCTATTTGAGTATCCTCTGAAACTGCAATAATATACAACCAACTTTTTTTGCCACTATGAACCTTGTTCCATTTGTCCTCGTGTTTCTTCTCCCCTATTTGCCATAGTGCAAAGTAACTTTCCCACCATTTCAGCTCTTGTAAAGCTGCAGCTACAACTTTATATATCGTTAGTTCTTCATTCATTTTGCCAGATGTCAAGATGGTTTTTATTCTACGTTCCATATCTTATTTTTTGTAAATACTGCCACAAAATATCTACTACATTTACTTTCAAATTTTTTAGTATATATACTCTTAAATTGTATGGTGGTAGCTCAGTTGGTAGAGCGCTCGCTTTCTGAATAAAATGTCGATTCTGGCTTGGGTTCGAAACCCAAGCAGAACTATGCAGATTTATAAAAATATAGCCTGCAACCCACCACACACAATTTCCCAATTCGGCTTGCAACCGTGGGATCTTAATGCTAAAAACCTTCTCTGGAATTTCTGTCGTTCGGATTCGACGTTAAACTGTAGGTCCCCCGTGTTTCTAACTTAGCGCTGAGCAGAAACACGTGGCAGAGAAGAGGCCGATGCCCAGCAAGTGGGACGGAAAGGCCATTGATGATTGACGATGATGATGATACTCTTAAATAAGTTATGTGTTAAAAGAAATTTGTAAATGCAGCGAGTTATGAATATTTGGGGAAAAACAAAGCACTCCTTCGAACGCAATTTTCTTGTTAACAACTATTTCTTACCATTTCAGAGGTGCCTGTAGTGTACCTGCTGTAGCATAAGTTCAACTTACCTTGCACGAATACCTGGGCATTTTCAACAAAAAGAAGCATGTATAACTCTCAGGCAAAAAATGATCAGGTGGACTATATTTATCCAAAACCTGAATAACAAAGTCACGGCCTCGAAAATCGGCAATTGTTCTCGGTAAACGAGTGCGGCCCCACACAAATCTTAAAAATAATGAGCGTTCCTGATTGGAAAATTCCTCCATTACTTCCCAAAACCACTGAACCAGGGGAGCACTGCTGTCTATACCTGGTACAGATAAATTTACTAAATTAAAGATAACTGTAATAACAACATTTGAAGATGCCTACCTTTGTAAGTGGCCACCGATTTCAATAATGACAAAGGAATATCTGGGGAACCACACACCATTGTCTCCAATTCGTATGCATTAAATAAGGATAACAATGGTACGGATATTACTCGAGATAATCCATCACGGACTGCTTTTACTTGCTCATCGAATTCATGCAATCTAAAGTATCTTTTAATTTAGAAGGGGAAAAATAAACTTTTCATACACATACCTGAAATTCAATGCAAGCCTTACATATTCCAAACGGTTTTCATGGGTGATTCGTTTATATTTAGTACTGAGCGGCACATCAGTGCCACAAGATGAAGGAGTAGAAAAAGGCATTTCTAAATTTTGAAAAAGCCGTTCATCAGGAGCCATGTCTCGAATGCACAACAATCCGGGAACGTAATCCCTATCCATTTCAGTCAGATCGCCGGGAGTTAATTCCATCCCTGCTACAAGCTTCCACATTGGTTCTGCCAAATTCAAACTAAGCGGTGAACCTGTTCGAACAGCTATCCCCATCAGAACACCTGCAATAAAGATTATTCATTTGCAAATTAACAGCTTTTTGAGGTTTTCACTATTTGCATTTTGATTAACATCAAGTTATTTTAAAAATTCATATTTTTTTACAGTAAAAGAATTTACTTTCGATATTGTTGTTGTTGTTACTTTGCATTGCATTAATAATAATTAAGATAATGTCAAAAACGAAAACTGAAAACTTTAGCTTCTCTGGTTTGTACTACATTTTTGTTGTGGGGTCTATTAGTCTCTCAGAAGCTGAAAAATTATCATTTCACTGACTTCCTATCTTTTAGTTTTATGTATTGCCACATTTCTAACTATTGACTAAGAAGCTATAAAGATTTGAAAATTCTGATGATTTTTTCAATAATAAAAAATCAACAATGAAAAGGTCCATTACACCATGAATTCTACTTACCTAAGAATCTAAACATATTTAAATTCAAGCAAGTCTTAGCTGTCGGATTTAGTAAGAAGCAATCTCGATTGGTTCCAGCTTCATCTCTCCCATTTGGAGTAGGAATTAATAGTGGCAGAGATCCATTTTGCAGTTCATCACACATTTCGGCAATACTTTCACTATATCCACCACCACAATCGTCAACACTTTCACCTGTGATATAAATTTGCTTGATCAAAAATGATAAAAACTTATGGTTAAATTAACATGTTCTTAAATCCATAAAACAAAAAATTTTTGCTAAAAAGGTCTTACCAATAAATTTAACTTTCCATACTCTGTGTGGCAATGATAAAGCTTCCGAAGTGAGCAAAGGAAGTTTTGATACCATTTGTCCAAACACAGACTTCATACCATCTACACCAGCAAGACCACCACCTTTTCTAGCTCGCTTTACTTGAATTCGATTTAGTTCTATAACTGGACCATGTTGTTTATCTCGTACCATTGTAGACTGTATTACCTGAAAAATTATATATAAATTATGCTCCAGCAATAATTATTAATGTAATAATACAGTACCTTCCTGAACGTAGCTTCTTTAATTGAATAGACAAGTATATTTCGCAGTTCAGACAATGAACCAGGACCTGTGATAGGAAACATTGCAATACAGGGGCAAATCAATTCTGCAAAGTGATGCAGAAGAATAAGACGTCGATGTAATATCAACATTGGTATTTCTCTTAGAAGGTCATACTCTAAAGGAGCTTGTGTTGGTAGTCGAGCAGTAGCATTTGCGTTGTTTACTGACCATGCCAAAGTATGTGCTGATCCACAGGCAACATTGGTAATCTTTTTTCCCTAGAAACATACATTGCTGCTGTAATTAAATATAGAAAAAAAACAGCATCTAAAATTACTATAATAATATTGCTTCCAAATATCAGAAAATAAACTAAAAAAGTAGAGAGAACTCCAACGATTCATACGAGGGTTGCCTTTTATATTTCGGGATTGGGCAACCCTAGTGCTGCCATCTGGCAACTGACGTCTCTATCGTAAAGTTTGACATTTTTGACGGTACTCGAACGTTTTGATGTACAAGCTATTTGTGTTGTTTACAGTAACTTGAAAAATTCATATCGGCCAAAAAATGGAATTGAATCGTGAACATTTTCGTGCGATTATCTTTTACAACTATCGACGTGGATTAACTCAAAAACAGTGCATCGATGAACTTAATTCGATTTTTGGCGATAAAGCACCATCAAGCACCAGTGTTTATCGATGGTTTACCGAATTCAATCGTGGCCGTAGTTCGCTCAACGACGAATTTCGTGAAGGTCGTCCAAAATCGGTTCTTGTTTTGAAAAACATTGATGCGGTGCGTGAACTGATACTGCAAGATTGTCATGTGACTTATCGTGAGATTGAGGTATCCTTGGACATTAGTGGGACCATACATTCAATATTGCATGAACATTTGGCTGTAAAAAAGATTTGTTCGCGTTGGATCCCACATAATTTAACAATCACTCAAAAACAAGCTCGTGTCAATTGGTTGCAAGAAATGCTCAAAAAATTCGATTGCGGTGCTTCAAAAGATGTGTATGACACCGTGACAGGTGATGAATCGTGGATCTACGCGTATGAGCCCGAAAGTAAACAGCTGTCTGCTGTATGGACCTTCCAAGGCGAGCCAAATCCAACAAAAGTAGTTCGTGCTCGAAGCACTTCGAAGCAAATTGTCGCCTGTTTTTTCGGAAAAACTGAACATGTCTCCACCATACCATTGCATTGGTGCAACGTAGAACGGTCAATTCTGAATGGTAAAAACCAACCGCCGAAAACGGATCATTCTCCACCACGACAATGCGGGCTCTCACACATCAGCTCTAACAAGTGACTTTTTGAGCACTCAAAACGTCGATTTGATGAGTCATCCGCTGTATAGTCCTGATTTGGCACCCAATGAATTCTTTTTATTCCCGAACATCAAAAATAAATTGCGAGGTCAACGTTTTTCGACACCTGAAGAAGCAGTTCCTCCTCCATGGTCGTCAGTCCTGGGAATGGTTTGTTGCAGCTTTCCATTTTCCCCTATCTAAGGCCTTTCACTTCATTTCCTCATAGCTGTTGCTTCCCGAGTCTTGTATTATTTGTTTTATATATTGAAGATGGGGGCATCCTTTTGGTTTTTACCGTTTACTTTCCCCTCGGTAATTGTTTTCATTAATCCATTTCTTCTCAGGATATGGCCTATTGTTTGGGTCCTTCTCTTCGTTATGTGTCTCCATATTTTCCTTCTTTCTTGCATTTGTTCTAAAACTTCTTCGTTCGTTTTCCTTTGTGTCCAAGAGATCTTTAGTGCAGTTAATGCTTTCAAAATGGATGTTTTGGAGATACCTCAATCGGAGTGGAAAAAGTGCTTCAAAAACTGGTTCACACGCATGCAAAAGTGTATTGATCTTCATGGAGAATATTTTGAAGAAAATAAAGCCATTTTCGATGACAAATATTTGTTTTTGTTCTCTAATCCCGAAATATAAAAGGCAACCCTCGTATTTAACAAACAAGTCTTATTTTAAATCTTCAAAAGAGCAATCTTGAAAAGAGGTCTTACTTGCAAAGCAGTAACCAGCCGTGGTCTTTGTATAGCATTTGTTGTACCATCTCCAAGTTGCCCTTCATCATTATCACCCCAAGTAAAAACTTCACCTTCATCAGAACACGCAACACAATGAAGTGATCCTGTTGCAATGCTGATTATTCTTTTTCCTTGTAGAGCTGCAACTTTTCTGGGTCTTCTTACATGATCATCTGTACCATGGCCTAGTCGGTGATAGTCACCTTTACCCCTAAAAATTAGTAATTTGTGATGAATAAGGATACATTACAAATAAGAGTGTAAGTATACTGAGGAAATGATTTACCCTTACCATGTGTAAATACTGCCAGAGCGTGTAAGAGCTACTGAAAATTGAGATCCACATTCAACTTTTATGACACCTAATCCAGCTAGACTTTCTATTTTCATAGGAACTTTGCAGCCATCTGATCCGCCCCTCCCTGTTATACAAATATATATTATGTAAAAAAATCAATGTCAATAACAGGAAATATTATTAAATAACTTTTTCTTTAAAGGAATCTCAAAATTGTCTCACAAATACAGTTATATTACAAAACTGAAAGTATAATTCTATAGTATCCTCCTTCTAAAAAACCGTTGTACAAAACTAAAAAAGTAATTTACCTAATTTTCCATAATCACCATCTCCCCAAGACCATACATTATCATCATCAGTAATACACAAAGTTTGAGCATCTCCTGATCCACATGCAACATCTATGACACGGTACCCTAGTAATGCTTCTACCTAGAAGTAATAATAAAATTTAATCCATTTAATCTACAGTATGTTCATTAAAAAAAAAACTCGCAGCTGGCCGTGGTAAATTTACATATAGTGTCTTCTTACAGCATGCACTTTATAGGAAGCGAAATAACGAGATTTACTAATTTTTAAATCAGTACGTAAAACACGATTTAATTGGTAATAAAACAAATTTCCGCCTGTATACACTGGTATACACATGTTAGTTGATTTTCTGAACAATTTGAACTTTATAATTAAACAATAATTAGATCTTCACGTTTCTTTTCCGAAACAGGTCGATTCCGAATCGCTTACCGTTAAAATGTATTCCTATGTATACGTCAAAGTGTATCACATATCCCACATAACCTCAAAATGTGATTGTTGTTGTTATTGTCATTTATAAGTGACATTATGACTGTCAATTGTAACATATGGGCTAAGCCATACCTTGATAAAAATTTCAAGCCTGCTAGAGTTTTTTTTTTTTATGAACATACTGTATAGTAACACAAACGACAAAACTACAAAAGTAACTTGATGAGCTAAGTTTTATTGAAATCTTTTCTGGTAAAATGATGAAATATGCAGTTTCTCCAATTACTTACAAGTTTAGGTTTAAGTTGATCCTCACTATCACCATGGCCTAAACGACCATATCTACCTTTACCCCATGTGAATAACTGCCCAGAACTGGTAATAGCAGCAGAATGAGCTCCACCACAAGCAATGTCAATTATTTCGTAACCTTGCAGTGCTTCAACTACTTTAGGTCGTTCGCATCCACTAAAAACCATTTCAATATAAAAAACATAATATTTAGACGCAATATATTATATACAATAAAAAATATATGGACAATAAAGTTTACTCAAAGATTTAAAATAATGGTATAAATCACAACATATTAAATATTATTATAAAACTTTACTTTCTGTTTCCATGGCCTAATTTTCCGTCATCTCCTTCACCCCATGAGTATACATCATTATCAGCTGTTAGTGCAAGACAATGCTTTCCTCCAGAATTAACAGCAACTTTTTTAATGAAAACATGTTGAATGGATTCCAACAATGTAGGAACCAGCACTGAGTCGGTACCTCCAATCCCTAACCGACCACCGGCACCATATCCTAAAAATGATCAGTTAAGTCAGTTAGCTACATAAAATATAAGGCACTACCTACCAGTTGCATACACCTTTCCATCAGCAGTAACTCCTATTAGTGTTTGTTCTCCACCCACAATTTGTACAGGCCGAAGACTAGAAAGTGCCTCACAAGTAGTAGGAATTTTGACTTTTGCACCTTCAATACCACCTAACTGACCACGGTGATTGTGACCCCATCCATATATAGTGCCCGATCCACCCCATGATAATGTCCAATCTTCAGGGCGCCTGTAAAAGAAAGTTTAGGTAGAAATGTACATGGTAGCATTATAGGCCGAATTTAAATAAATTAAAAACTTTCTTTTCCATATTATTCCAAGTACGTTTCTGAAACCACTGTGCCTTAGTAAATGGGAGGAAAATCTTCAGTGTTATAGTAGAATAAAAATAATAACAAAATCATTGTTTTGAACAGGCAATATGCAACGTTTCTTTTCAAATAGTACTGCGCATATTTTTGCAGCTATACCAATTTTCTCTACAACCATGTATATAAAATTCAACTTTGCATAAAATTCTTTTGCTTAGAAACAGCCATAGAAAGAAACATATGCAACATCATCAAATGGGAAATGATTATGTAGCTGTTTTATCAATATTTACAGTCTAAACAGCAACAGTTATTCAACTATTTCTTGGATACAGTTGGCTGAATTGTAAAAAGTTTTGATTGCTACACTATACTTAAATGTAATCATTCCGTGAAAAAAGAATAATTTAAAAAATACCTATTTAAAAAAGAATTTTGCTTCACTAACGCAATTGCTAATTTCATTTTTACAAACACCTTATTCACATTTTTTCATTTAAAAATATTTAAGTTTTATTTGAATTATACTTATTATATATTTAGGGTGATAATTCGCACAGGACTCCTTATATATATATATTTAAATATTCAAAAGAAAATTGCTAATTATCTCATAATACTTCTAACTGACCTATTCAACCAAATAAGCAATTGCTCATCATGTTCCCTTCTAAATACATCATGTCTTTCATGCTCCCACAGTTCATCACTATTCTCAGGTGTAATGGCAGCTAACTTTTTCCTGACTTCTTGACAGAAATTGACTGGTAACAAAGTCCGATGTATCACAGCTTTTGCAACTCTGGCTGCATGACAGTATCTTCTAAACCATGACCACTTGTGATTATCTGCCAAACCTATCCTCTTATCCAGTTCTAAATCACAGGCTAAGGCTATCAAGACCTGTATAAATAAAAACAATAAACCTATTTCACAAGAATGGAGCAAAGAAACAACAGCACACACCTTAAAAAAGTCAGAATGCATGAGATGTAATCCTGCACGTACTGACACTTCTTCATATTCATACTGTCGCAAAAGTGCCTGGGGTAATTCTTCCAATAAATTGCCTAGAGCACCATCTGGAGATCGCAACTGCTGCAGTTGAAGTCCCAGTGCAACTTCTTTAGCATTTAGTGGTGTTAACAACCTGTGAAGTCTTTGTAGCGCCCACATTCTTTGGCTTGAAGCTGTAAATACATTTTTTTTAAATCTATATATGAAGAAATCATCTCAGATGACATCTTGATGTTTTCTTCTTCTATCTTATATTGTTATTTTTTTATTTCAATAAATATACAGTAACAGTAATTACTGAGTTGTTCAAAAATATTCAATACCGTAAAAGCCTAGCTTTTACCACTAGTAAACTCGGCACATGCCTAAGGTACAGTAGCATATTTCTGTATTATACTATTATGTAAGCTCGGGAATTGTCTGCAGTGTATACATTTTTCATGGTAAAGGATTAGTGGCAGATACATGACAATTGTATGAAATGAGACTATGAAATAAGCAGCAGACCCAAACAATTTTATTAGTGTGCGTTTATACAGGGAGAAAATTTGTCAAAAATAGAAGATCGTGGCACGATCTGTTGAGAACTATTGTTACATTTGCTTATACCAGGTGATAACATGATACATGAAAAATAGTATAGTAAGGGAAAATGTATATGTGCTCCATGCGATGAAAGAAATAGAAAATTAATTACCAAGACGTCTTAAATTTAGAAAAGAATTACACTGTTTTACTGAGCCCCTTATAATGGTGTAGTACAAATGCAATAATTGAAAACAAAATTATAAAATCTACGTAAAAAATAGTTTATCTAGGGCTACTAATCACCCATAAGAGCAGAATGGAGAAAGAAACTGACAAGGAGATTAGGACTGGCTGGGGATCCTTTTCAGCATTCAAAACATATATTTAAAGAAAAGATTCTGATTAGGCTTAAAACGTAAATGTTGAACAGCTGCAACATGCCACTTATATCCTAAAGAGTGCAAACGTGGTCACTCAACATAAATTACCTCAAAATAAAAAGTAATAAGCAAGTTTGAATATACGCCAAAGAGATATAGTGTAGATAACAGAAATTAAAAGCAGAATGGGTACTGAGACGTAGTCAATATAAGCTTTACAATAGAAATGGGCTGGTCATATTGCATAATTGCACAATAAGAGATGGACACAATTAACAAATTGGATACCTATAGCCAGACAGAGAAAATAGGGTCCACCAACAATTAGGGGGGTGGATGAAATAACTGCAACAGGAGGATCAAATTGAAAGAAATTACCAACAGATGGGATAACCTGGTACGTATGAGAAAGGCCTATGCCCTCGAGTGGGGTGGATAGGCTAATACCAATACTTACCTGTTTATGCAGCCAGATTTTATGGTGAAATTATCAACACACATTATCTGATAGTCTTCTGAAGTATTTAATTGATATAATCTTTATTTAATATACAGATTAATAACCTATAATGTCTTATACAATAGAAAATACTGTAAGTGTATGATTATGTAGGACATTTTTTTTATTATATAAATTTAAAATGTAAATAAATAAAAAACAAACTTACTTAAGAAACTAAGTTGAGAGCAAGCAGCCAGAGCAGTAGCTAGGCGAGAAATTAAGGCAGCATCACCAGTAGCATATAATTGTGAATCCAACAAACTCATAACCATATCCATTGAAGGCTGACTAAGAACAGCTCTATCAGAACCTAGTTCTCTTGGACTCTGATTTGACATCACTGGATAGACTGTGAACTTCCAACCCCACCCATTTACAGAACTGTCACTTGTAAATGACCAATGTAATTCATCACCTGGGAGAGACAAATAGTTTGTATACAAGTTTACAAAGTGATTTTGTATTGGCTTTTTTAAACATTTACCAGGTATTCTTAATTCAGCAGACCAATCTGCCCATTCTCTTCCAGACCGGGTTGCCACAACTCTTCCAGTACCATCTGTTATTTGTAGAGGATCATGTCGCCGTTCTGTTGAACAACGTCGGTCAAACTCAATCCTTAGAGCATCTGCACCTGGTAAACGGACATGGCCTGCAATAAACAGTAATACAATTTGATACTTTAAAGATGATAGCAGTATTAAACGCCTCTGAAACTCTGCTGACACAAAATCCAGGATTCACGATATTATTAAAATTAAAAAAATATGTTTGCTGTTTGTTCCTATTTTGCAATTTTTGTATTTTTACAAATAAAATATTGTAGGTCTTAAAAGATTCGTAAGCTCTAAGCACTGTGTGTCGGCCTAATAGGTAAAACTGTCCTGGTATTAATGCAATCAAGTAAATAATAAAAGTTCTTTTCGAGATTTTAGTGAATTTTGCATATATTTATGGTATACCTCTGAGAGTAACATCATCAATGTATGGATGACTGGATTCTTGAACAACAGGATGTGGTATAAGAGACAAAGTATGAGTGTTACTTGCAGTGTCTTCAAGTTCTGTTACACAAATTTCCAACAGCATCGCACCTACACTGCTATGGGCACAACCCATATCTAAAAAATTCAACAAAGTAAAGTATTATATTTTAAAATAAATAACTAAATTCCAAGCAAAAAGATATACTTACTTATAAGAACCAGTGATATAATTTCTTTTGCCTGTACATCCTCAATCCTTTCAGCAACAGCAAGCTTCAATAAGTCTACAAGAAGACGAGCATCACCTTCTGTTAGGAGAGAAGTAAATTCATCAAGACCTGTCACATCTCCATCTCCAACCACCTAAATGTGTACAAAATAAGTGAAAAATATGACTAAAAATTAATTTACTACCTCAGCATGTGAAGTTAAGGTTGCAGCAATGACAGACATAGCACTGGTTGACATTCGAGAATGTTTGGATGACAAACTAGCTGAGCAACTGCTAGCAGTCATTGACTGAATTAAAGCCAAGGGATTTTCTTCACTTTCTGGAGTGGTTTGATGACTCTAAACAACAAAGATAATTAATACATGGAGGAGAAGTGAAAACAATACTTTCTTATAAATACAGTACAATTTAATGGAGTTATATCATTGCACTTAAATTATCAACTTACTACTATCTATTACTTACATTTAAATCTGCAATATCTGTTAATGAAACGGGGGCTTCCCCTCCTCCACAAATAATGTCACCATCTTTAGCACGATGATGACTTCCATAATTTGTATTGGATAAACTCATCATACCTTCTGGAGGTGTTTCAGGACTAATACTGGACTGTAAACAGAAAGAACTTAAGACTAGGCTTTCAAATAAAGATAGAGATTCCGTAAAATTAAAACGTTCCACACATCAATCCGAATGATTTTACCAACATAGAATCTATTTATTTTTGATAATTGTTATGAGCTTGTTTTCAGTGCATAGTTGACTCTAAACACTGGTGCCATACTTTTGGTGTACTTACAGCACCATCAAATTTTTTAAATATTAATCAACTCCATCTTTTTATGTGTAGATTTAGTTATTATCAATACTTAATATAAATTGTTAGTAACAAGTAAATATAATATTTTTAATTATTTCCACTTTTTATTTCTTTTACTTGCGTGATATGTATTTAAACGATCTTGGTGTTTTATTTCAAAACTGCTAATAATTATAATTTGTAAACAGCTTCTAATAGAACCAATTTTCATTTATCATACCAAAAATGTTATTGTGTTCTTTGGTGTTAATGCGCCATTGTATTTTAGGAGTTTAACGTAATTTTTTTCTGGATGTTTATATTCATACCAATTTATA
>JABXWE010014410.1:0-34891 GCA_014611495.1 Limonius californicus
AATTGTAACCTCACTTTTCAGATTTACAAGTGGAAGACTTTAATTCCAGCTAGTAATATTGTTTTGATAACAGGCTAGTAACTTATCTGTATTTTCCAAAATAATAAAATTCATCATGTTTATTATGTTGTAGATATTTGTGAAATGAATAATGACAGTGAAAACAATGAAAATTTGATAGAAAATTGCACACCACCCGAAATAACAGAAATGGCCAAGACTGCTACATTAAATTTACTTCCTGAAACCTCAAAAAAAAACTATGAAATAGCTTATAAGTCCTTTATGGACTGGAGGGCTAGAAAAAATACTTATTTTCACAAGATAATGTATTAGTGTACTTTACTGAACTAGCTCAACAGTAGAAATCATCAAGTTTATGGACGATTTCTATGTTAAAAGCAACAGAGAATATTCACCATAATATTAACATCGAATATTATCCATAATTAGTGTCTTTCCTGAAACGAAAGTCTGAAGGTTACATGGCTAAAAAAACTGCAGTTTTTACTCCAATTGAAGTTCGTGAATTCATTGATGAAACACCAGGTAATAAATATCTTGCAATCAAGGTAAGAAATCCATAAGTGATGATGAACATAATAACGGTTGCCTTCATTATGGGTATGATGGGTTGCTGTCGTACCATTGAATTGTATAAAATGAAAATAGAGAATCTCCATGATCATAATACTGCATTTCTTGTTGATATACTTGATACAGAAAATAAAGTAGACGGCAATTTTCAATAAGGGGCCATTTTACAACATCGTTAAAAAATATATAAATATACGTTCACCTAATGCAATAACAGATACATTTTTTGTGTATTTTCAAAATGGCAAATGTACAGTACAGACAATAGGAATTAACAAATTCCCATCATTTGGAAAAGAAATCGCAACATACTTGAAATTGCCTTCTCCAGAAAAATATACCGGACATTCTTTGAGAAGATCATCGGCTACTATATATACAGATGGAGGTGTAAACGTAATGCATCTAAAGCTGTATGGTATGGTTGGAAAGCAAGCTCGGTAGCCGAAGGTTATATTGAGAGATCAGAAGCTAATAAAATGGAGACCGCTCGAAAAATTTTACAACAAGTGCAACCATGTTCGTCTAATAATCATAGTGCAGCCAATGCTCCTGTTGGTTTTAGTGTTTCAAATTCGTTAAATGTTAATAATAATTCAAACATTTCTAATGCTATCTCTAATAATCTTGGTAAGAATTCCACACCATGTATTAATTTCTCAAATTTAATGTTACTTTTAATTTTCATTCCAAATAAAAAAAAGCAGATAAAATATCGTATTTGACTCGCATATAATAGCTATTATTGCACTCGTATGATTTGATTAATTTTCATCCTCGGCCCATGAATAGCTTTATTATATGGCTCGTTAAATATATACTATTATTGTAGTGTGAGATGAAAGAGAGTTTATACTTTACACATATAAACAGGCTTTTTGTTTGATATTTTTATAATAATAGAATGTATCGCAAAAATAAATACCTGTTGAAATTATCTATTATTATTATTATGAATTTTGAACGAAGTAAGGCAGATAGACCAACCCCTCAACACAATATGTACTAAAATCAAAATTCTAGTTAGAGTGACTATTGGTGCCTAGGAGCTATCAGATGGTCCTAACACCCAAATAACGTATAATTAAAATACACAATTGGAGAGATAAATTTTTAATGTTGAGCTTTTGATAAAAATAATCGGTAACTATTTACATATAAAAACATAACAACGGAAACATAACAACCCCAGACGACCCGACCCGCACAACAGTACAATGGACCATATGGCCTAAGTCCATAGAGATGCTTGGAAAACCGCGTCCTAGATCTCGCTCTTTCAAAGCAAGCAAGCAAGGTAGCAAAGAATTTACAAATTTTCGTTTTTCTTTGTTTTGTAATGTTTCTAACGTAATTCAGGTATACTGATTATAGTGGTGTCATTATAGATTATTTCATTTTCATTGAATTTTAACTTAAAATTCTTTAATTTTGAAAGGAGCTTAAGATTCTTATCAATTCCGTTGAATTTTGAAATACTTATTACGAAGGGTATAAAACTTCCATTCACAATTTAGTACAGTTTACATTGTTGCTGACCGTATTTGGAAGTGGCTTCGCCAAGAAAGGTTGTGAAATGTACTACATTCTACATGCTTTGCTCCGACTCCTGCTAGTATGTCTGTGGCTACTACATTGGTTCGATACAGGCAAAACACAAGATTGCAAGAAATTCTTTATGGCATACCAAGCTTATTTTGGAATGCCTTTAGGTGATCAAGACAAATCGTGGTAACCACAATACAGCTGTGGTAGCTGCAGATCAACTATAGAAGAATGGCTGCGTGGTAACAGGAGATAAATTCCGTTTTCGGTTCAGAGAATATGGAGTGAACCGACCAACCATCACGATGACTGTTACTTTTGCCTGGTGGACATTTCAAAATATAAAAAACCTAAATTCAGGTTAACTATTTATCCAATTGTGCCATCCACCGTCCAATCAGTTCCATACAATGATGCACTACCGGTTCCTACCCCACCTTAATCAGCCGAGGATACTACGTATATTTCAGATGTCAACTCACTGGATGAACTTAGCAATGACTTCGATTTCGAGGCACCAAATGTATCGCCTAATTTCCTTAGTCCACAAGAAGTTGATGACTTAGTACGTGATTTAGGTCTCACTAAATCAAATGCAGAGCTCTTCACATCACATCTGAAAGAGTGGAATTTATTAGATCGTAGCTGCAAAACATGAGGCATGCAGCGCGTGCATCATTCTATGTAGTTACAGATTCACTGCTATTGTCATGATGTTTGTAATCGTTTCGATGGCATTGGCATTGCTCATAATCCTGAAGAGTGGTGGTTATTCATCGACAGATCAACAAGAAGAAGCTGTGAAGCCTTGAAGCTGTTATATTCTATAATGGAAACCGCTTGCCATCAGTCTCAGTAGCTCACTCCGTTCATCTAAAGGAAGACTACAAAACCGTTAACTTGTTATTGAAGAAAATCAGGTATAACCGTTACCATTGGTATATGTGTATGTGGTGACTTTAAGATGCTGGGTTTCTTGGTTTGTAAGGAGGTATTACAAAGTATTCATGCTTTCTTTGTCTGTGGGATTGTAGAGCTGTAGTCGAGCAGTTTGTGAGAAGAGAATGACCAGTCAGACAAGATTTGAAGACTGGCGCACACAATATGATTAATCAAGCTTTGATACCTGTAGAAAAGATCTAACTGCCACCTCTTCACATTAAACTGGGTCTTGCGAAGTAATTTGTCAAGACATTATATCCAGCTGGTGCAGCGTTCCGAGACATTCGACAGATGTTTCCAAAACTGTCGGATGCAAAAGTATCAGCAACAACAAGCATGATAATTACAAAGAAGTAGTAGACAACTTGATTGTACCGTGTGCAAAGATGAAACGCAGATTGTCGAAAAAGCTGCAATACCTATGTCCACACCTGAACTTTTTTAGACCAGATTTATGAAACGCCACTGAAAAGCATAGGAAATGCTTCCATCAGGATATTCTAGCAATGGAGAAGAGCTACCAGGGCAGTGAGATGCAGCTATGATGGGTGATTATATCTAGTGTTTGATACATGATGACGACACACTTCACAAAAAAAACTCGTTCTACTGTTTACTTCTGACTGATTTAAAAAGCGTTTACATTGTTTCATACTTATAATATAAGGTAAATCAAGTATTATTATTTTTATTATTATTATTATTATTGTTGTTGTTGATATTATTTATGAGGTACATTTTTCAACTATTAAGAATTATGGAGACTAAAAATGTATACATTGGTTACGGAAATTGCCTATTAAAAAGTAGCTTATACTTATGATAGATAAGTATAAGCGAATTACATATAATTTCTTATGATGCCTACCTTTGACAAGGACGGAAGATGGTGGGATATGCTACTCTAAAAACTTTGCTTTGTTCAACTACTGGCTCTATTACTGTCGGTAACTGACTGTCCTCTACCGACTAACAAAATTTTATTTTAGCGTCATATATATTCATGGGGTTAGCTTGTGAATCATATTTCATTGTAATTGCTTTATGATAGAGGATTTACAAATAAGTATTTTAGGGCTACATTCAAGGAACCAATCTGCCCCTTTAAAATCTGTTTTGTGTGCTTTAATTGCCCGTGAAGTTTGACCAAACCTTTCCCTGTAAGCCTATGTAATATAAGCAGTTTCATAATACATGATCCCTTTTGCCTAGACGGACATTGACCTTTTATGGTGAAATTGCACTAACTTTCTCAGGGCAGCGTGAGGTAGGGTTCCATGTTTTCCATTAACGCAGTTGACGTCACGGGAGGTTTGACCTAAAAAGCTTTTGCTCATTAAAGTACACGGGATTGTATAAAGTATAGGCATCCTTGTTCAACTGAAACGCCAAAATCTCGCTATCACTGTCGCGGAAAACGCGTCGCTTGCCAAATATCGATTCGCCAAAATTGCAAGAGAAATTTCCGTGGGATGAGGTACATTTCTGCTTGCAAAGCCAGCTGCGTCATAAAAGTTTCCATTCAGCACGAGCAACATGCAATGTGGAGATATTGTATTAAATCGTGTCTAAGTAGTTTACTACTGGGTACTAGGTATGGAATTTTACCGAATTTAGAACCGAGTTACAAAGGGTTATATTTTCATATAATTTGACAATAAAATGGCAGTATTTTGAATTGTGTGTTACTTCTTACTCATTTTGACAAATAAGCGACTAATCCATAAATTTGTTTCTTATGTAATTCGCATTGTACATGCTCTTCATTTAAACAAAGGCCTATTCATGTAAGATAATGAGTGTACATACAATGTGTTTCTATAAAACCCATTTTACACGTCATAGTTTGCCTTACTTGAAATTAGAAATTTTTACATATTAGGAATCATAGACACAAATGTTTTTTAAAATATCGGTAGTTGTTTGTCAGTAACTGTACGAATTAAAATGTCGAATAATGATGAGAGGATAAATATGCTTTAAGAATCCATCAGTGGCTGTATAATCTATTCAGGATTGATTTGCCACTTAGTAGGCTGTGGAAATCTGGGGAAATGTGTGGTATCAATGAAATTTGTCAATTAATTAATTTGGGTTATGCTAGTTTTTCTTGATGGAGGTTATGTTTTTTTGAAAGCAGGCAATGTTGCCAGTGGAGCTTGTTTGTTCATTTAACGTCCGCCTATTGCTGCTCAATATTGGTTTATAATACTTAGATGTAATAATGATTTCATTATAAATAAAATAATAACTATAATTTAAATGTCGTAACACATTCCAAATACATATTGCTGTTCTTTTTACACGAGAATTCTGAACTCAAATCGTATGTATACAGAGCATATTCTACGCCATTCTTTGTTGTCCTATATTTAGGTATGATGAGGTCGAATGCCGTATATTCAATCGCTTGTCATGATTGCGATAAAAAATATATTGGTCAAACCAGCCAATGGTTAAAAAATCGACTAACTCAACATAGAAGTGACTGCAGAATTGGGAAAAATTCCTGTGCCTTAGCAATTCACTCAAACAGTTTAAACCATCAACCAGATTTTAACGATGTAAAAATTTTAGATATTGAAAACAATCACAAAGGCAGACTTTTTCTGGAAATGTTTCCACATTTACAAGGAACCCCTAAGTATGAATTCAAAAACTGATGTTGATCAGCTTAGTGTTATTTATTCTCATGTCTTAGATATGGAGTTGGATAATGGTTAGGTTGGTGTTTTCTCTTAGACCTTTTTCTGGACGGGGGGATTTGGATGGGCAATCAAGGAATACCTTCTAATTACGGGGGTGTTTTTTGGTTGTCTGTTTAAATTTTCCCGCCCAGAGGTAAGATTTTGATTTATCTTAGGTTGATACTAGTTAGTGACCTTCTGTCATTGTTGCATTTGCACGTGTTTTGTTTTACAGCAAGTGCGTTGTTACGTATTTTCTTTTAAAATGTTAATTGTAATTTATTAACTTTAAATTTTATATTTTAAACTTCAATTGTATTGTGTACACTAAGTGTTAACAATTATGCTAGTCCTGGTCAAGTAGTTCTGTCATGTTTGTTCAAGTTCATTTTATGAACCTCCCAGCTTTGTAAGTATTTAGTCATGCTGTTTTTGAGGTTTTTCCTCTACCTGTTTCTTGTTTTATAGTTGGCTCTGAGGAAGGAAATAAAGTTTTTCCGAAAGCTTAGCTTAATAGCGAAGGGTGGTTTAATTTCTTGCCCTTGGTCGATTACCCCAACAACCAACATCTCAAACTTTATATATATATATATATATATATAACAGATATTTTACGGCGGTTGCCGCCTTTCCGTCCCCAGTTTCCATCTTCTTCTATCATAATCTTCCTCTAAGCTTCTTTTACTAATGGCTTCGACTACATCATCTCTCCAACTCCTTCTTGGTCGTATTCTCTTTCTCCTTTCCGCCGGAACCCACTCCAGTATCCTTCTAGGCCACTTATTTTCATCCATCCGCTTTGTATGCCCAAACCATGTTAACTGTCTTTTTTCGACTTCCTCTGTGATGTTTGTTTCCATTCCCATGTTTCTCCTGATGGTTTCGTTTCTTACTCGCTCAATACATGATTCTCCATGATGCTCCTCCTTAGACAGTCCATCTCGGTAGCTAGCAATTTACTTCTATTCTTCCTGTTCAGGTCCCATACTTCTGGGCAATAGATGGTTACGCTTTGCAGAATGCTTCTGTAGAGTCTTTTCTTGGTTTCTGTTTTAATACTTTTCTCCCACCATACAGAATTTAGAGACCTTATCACACTTCTGCCTTTATTAATTCGTTGAGTAATTTCCTAGTCGCTATTGTATATATTCGTTTTCTAGTGGCATATGGTTTAGTTCATTGGTACCAACCGATAGATATTCAAATTTTTTCATATTTATTGCTAGTCCTGCGCTGTCGCATTCTTCCTTTGATTTATTCAATATATAGCTTAAGTCATCCTAGTCTTCTGCAATCACCACTTTATCGTCGGCGAAGTATAAACTGACAAGCATGTCATCTCCCACTCGTAGACCCATATTATTGCATTTTTGTCCACCCTACGAGGGCTCTGTCCAAATAAATTTTAAAAAGTGTGTGAGATAGACTGCATTTTTGGCGATGACCTTTTGTTGTGTTGAAAGTCTCGGTAAAAGCTTTCCCGTTCTTTATTCTTGTTAAATTATTTTCATATAGCTGATTAATTTATACCGTAGGCAAAATCGATCAGTAATTTGATTAGATGAAACATGGTATCCTACTCATGCCGTCATCAGAAAAGGTTGGACTGATAATTCAACGAAAAACGTAATAGATGTTCCACCTTCTAGAGGAAAGCGCATAATAATTATCCACGCTGGTAGTCAAAATGGTTTCGTTAACAACCGTTGAAATTATCAACAGAAAACTTTAGCAGTTCCAACGCAGACTACCATAAAGATATGAACGCCGAAATGTTTAAAGATTAGTTTTGCACAATTTTACTTCCCAACATTCTGGAAAATAGCGTGATTGTGATGGATAACGCATCTTACCATTCCAGACAAATTAAAAATGATACCCAACCAAAGCACATATTATACAAATTTAAATGAAAATAATGCTCCTATTCCTGGCAATGTGAAAACTAAACCAGCTTCGTTAAAACTAATAGAAGAACAGAATTTATAAAAATCATATTTCGTTAATGAAACTGCCCTCTACTTTTGCGAATTTAATCCGATAGAAATGATGTGGAACACTTTGGAAAGGAACGTCGGAAAAAGAAATGCTTCTCCTAGGTTAGGCGACAATGTTCTGGGTCTTATCAGAGATGCTGCTTGAAACTGATAGACACCGGAAAAATTGCGTGGAACACATCGTTAAGGTTGAACAGATGTATGCTCTAAAATATGAAATCAAACCTTTAATAATGAATTTAGGAGCTGATTCATCTTCTGATACCTCAGAATTTAGTGACATCGAGTCTGAGTAAATTAAACAAATAAAATAAAATGTAGATTTGTGTTTAAAAATATAAGAAAAGCGTGTCAAATGGGTATATTATGTAATTTAAAAATAAAGTTTTATTTTAAGCATTTCTGGTTGTATAGCATATTTATTTACCCACAAATGTTCCTGAATACGTTCTTGATCGCCTACTTGCAACGACCCTAACACTTGCAGCTTATCTTTAAGTCAACAGCTTATTAACATTCGCTACCAAATGTTTGCTCCAACTGTATTAACAGTGGTTTTAACAGAGCTAATTGCATAATTGAGTTTTCCAAATACTCCATACTCAATTTTTAGAGCGGAATAATAAATAATTCTCTTTAATTCCGAAATGCTCAAGAAAGCGACGATAACGTCGATGATAGCGAATTGTGTGTGGAATCACCAACGATTATTGTCGAATTGCGGTCGCGATTTGGTTATTTCTTCTTTGGTTTGGTTTTTAGTAGAATTTTATGTTTTTTTTTCTATAAATATTTACAATACGGCTAAGAACACGATAATCATTCATATAATTGTAGGAATTTTATCAAATGTTTTTTTTCTGTTGGAATTCAACACATAAACTTAAATTAAAAGTATTACAACGTTGCAAAACTAATCAGCATAACTATTTAAAACATTGAGTATGTAATGTAGGTATAACTTCTTTGTAATTAAAAAATAGTATACATTCTTACTTTATATGCAAGCAAAGGAATTTTAATCAAAACATCGTCACAAATTTTCACCTTCGTTCTGCAATGGAAAAGTTTTATACCCATATTTACTAACTTATGCATATTCATCTACAAAGGAAGTTTACGATAGCCAAAAGCACTATTTATTTCACCGGTTTGGCCGTTCTTAAACCGTCATATCCTTACGTTTGTTTTTATTGCTCTGCAACACCTTGTTTTAGTGGAACCAACAATAATGAATTTTAAATACAAACAAAACAGGAAACTTGATGAAACAAAACATTGCACATAAAACAAGCGTTAAATTCCGAGGTACGCGTAGTTCCGCTTAGCAGTTTGGAATAAATTTGCACAAACGATCCAGGAGTGGGATGCGTGCAACTAATTTTATTAATTTTGCATCGGGTTTGCTTTTGGAACACGGTGCGTGAAAAATGCAAATTGATCGAGAGAACAGGCGTGTAAAATTTAGGCTTCCATTGAAAATTAAGGGGATCTTTGAAAATTTTAAACCAATCGCATCCAGTCGAATCGTGGCTTAATCAAATCACAAATCAATACTGGAATAATAATGATAAACGCGGACGGCGGGCGCCGGCGACCTTATTACTCCTATCCAAGTCTCGTTAAATTTTTAACTACTTTAAAAGGTGTATTTGACGTGTAGAGGCGACTGTAATTACGAACGCTAGGAATAGAGTCAGTCGGTCGGCTTCACAATAATTAATTTGGTATTTTCCCTAGTGCACTCGCGTTTTCCCAACACTTTGTCAAAGTCCACGTCAGTTTATGTACTTGGGCTAGTAGAAACAGCAAACAGTATGTTTGTGCTTGTACTTACTGTATTATACATGAATTACGCTGTAACACGCAAAATTAAAAAAACAAATTACTTTTAACGAGCTTTATCGCTTAACTAAGTAGGGGTAATTTATTTTCGGAAATAATTAATTAGAGCTTTAAAACGAAAAACAGTTAAATAGGTCAAAGAAACAGACAGATGGTATATTCGATTTAAAGTCTTGCCATTATGTCTTGTGGTAAATTCCGCCTCCAAGGCTTAACTAACAAGCAGTCACAGACAGGCAGATATAGGTATAACGTTTATTATAAGCCACATTTAAGCCTTTAGTATTTGTTTATAATTAATGATGATCAGTTTAAACAGGTTGTATATTGCGGAAAAGTCTAGAAATACAGCAAATTAAAAAATTAATCACAGTTTTGTTTGTAACATGTCGAGATTTAAAACATGAAAGCGTTTTAATGTGTAGTGTAATTCAAAGTTAATGGGCATCACTAAAGGCAAGGCTTTACGAAAAACCGTATTTGCTTTAATTTCTTTATATTTCTGTCCAAAAATGTGCGATGCCTATTTGGAACACAGCATGAATTACTCGCGATCAAATTCCGTTAAGAAAATACCATAATTTGTAAGATTTGCTTATTTTACAATATTTAACTTTCATATGTATAGAGTGAGTCTATTATCCAACGAGTGAACAAAACGTTTCCAAATTAGAGTTAAACAACAGAGAGGTTATCATTTCCGCGGTATACTGTCCTCCCAAATACTATGTTAAAAAAGAACAATATTCCAATCCTACTTTAACACCCTCGGACCTAGATTTATAGCAGGAGGTGACTACAATTCAAAACATCAGGAGTGGGGATCCAGAATCACTCTAACGCGTGGCAGAGAATTACTCAAAACAACGAGAGAGATGAAATTACAGCACCTTTTAACCGGCAACCAACATACTAGCCAACACATCTCCAAAAAATTCCTGACTTGTTAGATTTCTGCATTATAAATGGAATACCAGTAAACTACTTAAAAGCAGAAACATGCTTAGATCTGTCTTCTGATCATTCACCAGTCCTCGTCACATATCACACCCAAACCGCTAAACTCCCCAAGCCTCCTAAACTACACAGCAAGAAGACAAATTGGAACTATTTTAGAGAGTTGGTAAACGAAAAAATAAATTTGAACATCCCACTGCAAACAACCACAGATATATACGAAGCTGTAGAACACCTCAACTCAGTACTAGAGCAATCAGCATGGGACGCCGCACCTGACTGTCAAGAATCTGAGGTACAAGAAACTATTCCCGTACTTATTAAGCAGAAAATAGCAGAGAAGAGAAAACTAAGACGAATTTGGCAAAATACGAGGCATCCTAGGGACAAAAATAATCTGCAAGAAATAAAAAACCAGAGAATCCAAGACTATCTGACAAAGCTATCACCCACAGAAGACACCAACTACTCTCTATGGAAGGCCACGAAGAAGCTGAAGCGACCCCAGTTAAGCACTCCGCCAATTCGGAGAACAAATGGCGCCTGGGCAGGAAATCTTCTCGAAAAAGTAAATACGTTCGCCAACCACCAGTCAAACGTCTTTCAGCATTATCCCTCAACCATATCTGACGAAGAAGAAAGCAATCCTTCAATCAATAGGAGAACATACCCTCACCCTAGAAAATTTAAAAAAATTAAAATTGGTGAAACAAAAAATGTAATTAATAACTTAAAAAAAAAGTCGCCTGGTTATGATCTCATAGCAGCCAAGCTGCTCCAAGAACTACCTGAAAGTGGTTACAAAGCTTTAACATACTTATATAACGCCCTTTTTAGATTGGAAACCTTCCCAGAGCAATGGAAAATAGCTCAAATTATTATGATTCTGCAGCCTGGCAAGGATCAGAACAAAGTATCATCTTACAGACCCATCAATCTCCTTCCAATAGCATCTATAGTATTCGAAAAGCTCGTTCTACAAAGATTACATACAGTCCTTGACGAAAAAAGCCTTTTGCCGAAACATCAGTTTGGCTTCAGAGAAGGTCATCGTACCATAGAACAAATACATAGAGTAGTGACTAACATTAATCACGATTTACATTTAAAAAGATATTGCACCGCGACATTAGCTAGGCTTTTGATAAAATTTGGCTCACTGGACTGCTCTACAAGATAAAAAAAAACTTTATTAACATCTCACTTCAATATTTTCAACTCATACTTAAGCAACAGGTATTATCAAGTGAAATTCAAAGAAGAGTTGTCGGCTTTGTATCCTATCCATTCTGGCGTTCTACAAGGCAGTATTCTTGGTCCCACACTTTATCTAATTCACACATCAGATATTCCTACCACTAGACCAACGATGATAGCCACCTTTGCGGATGATACTGCCGTGCTGGCCTCCCATAAAGATCCGAGAATGGCATCACAACTACTACAGCTAAACCTAAACAAAATAGAATCCTGGATGAACACTTGGCGAATTAAGGCCAACGAAGCCAAGTCTGTATATGTGACGTACACATTGCGGAAAGAGACCTGCCCTCCAGTCTTACTAAACAATAAGCAACTTCCGCAGGAAGACAGTGCTAGATACTTAGGCATGTACCTTGATAGAAGACTAAACTGGCGTACACATATCTGGAAGAAGCGAACACAGTTAGGTCTGAAATAAAGACAAATGTACTGGCTCCTAGGTCGAACTTCTCAACTCTCTATTAACAACAAACTGCTACTGTATAAAGCTATCCTCAAGCCAGTATGGACGTACGGGATGCTGCTGTGGGGATCGGCCAGTAACTCAAATCTAGAGATACTCCAAAGGTTCCAAAATATGTTTGAGTTACTTGCTGTCACCCACAGCTGGATGCCGTAGGTCCAGATTGGTTTGAGTATAGCTGTGTAAAGTAATATTTTATTATCCAGAGACAATTGCAAGCTACGTCCTAAAAGCCAGTACATTTTCCGATACTTTTCGCCTAGTTGTTCGCGTTTCATCCAGATATGTTTTTTCCATGTCAGTCTCCTATCAAGGTGAATTCTCAAGTATTTGGCACTGTCTGCTTGTGGAACTGGCTGGTTATTGAGTAATATATTGGACAGGTATCTCGCCTTGTTGTAAAAGCTACGTGAACACATTTCGATTGATTAATGTCGATACGCTACCTTTTAAACCATTGCTGTAAAGTATCTAGATGGGTTTGTAAGTTGTTAGATGCGATGAGGGGATCAGGGTGTGATGATAATACAGGAAGATCAGCTGTGAAGAGAATATACAATATTGACCCTAACACATTTCCCTGCGGAATTCCAGAGTTGATAGGAAATAGAGTTGTTTGTTTTTCTCCAAACTTGACTACACAGTGCCTGTCTCCAAGGTACGATTTGATAAGTTGGTAGTAATCTGGATCAAATGTACTCTCGATTTTAAATAGTAGGCCGTCATGCCAAACCTTATCGAATGCCTGGGTCATGTCCATAAATACTGCAGAGCAGTATCGTTTTTCGTCGAAGTCCTTTACAATTTTATGCACAACTCGATGAACTTTTTCAGTGGTAGCATGCTGCTACCGAAATCCGAATTGATGGTCGGGAATTAGACTGTTGTCCAATGGGATGGGAGTAATTCTATTTAACAACAATTTTTGGAAAATCTTGGATAGTATTGGTAGCAGACTGATCGGCCGATATGGTGCTAGATCTTCTTTGGGTTTCCCAAGTTTTAGGATTACTATAATCTCGTAACTTTCCATTGGTATGTATCGCAATCTTAATACTGCGTTGAATAAGTACGTTATAAATCTGTAGCCTTTATCTGGAAGGTCCTTCAGAATTGTTCCGGTAATCAAGTCATATCCTGGAGCTTTGCGTAAGTTCGAGTTCTTAAGAATTTGGGATTCTGTCTCTTTTACAGTAATTTGCTTTATTGGTAGGCTCATCTGAAACGGTGCTTTAAGAAACTGTTTCATTTCGTTTTCCTCTTCGGTTGTGATTTCAGACGGATGTGGTTGAAATATCTCGGTTAAGTGATGATTTGCGAAAGCTAAGGCTTTTTTTTATCAGTTTTAAACCAGTTTCCGTTGACTGTATGGAGGGATGGTATATGTTGTTGTGGCCTTTTTAGCTTCTTGGTCGTTTTCAAAGCGAGTACTCAGATTTATGAATGGGAGCAGTCGATCTTTTAGATACCTGGGTGCTGTACGTGTACTATTAAAAGAATTGATCCTACCACTCGTTTCCTCTTAAGGCCTATCCAAACTCCAACTTTTTGTGGATATAGTAACGTTTCAGTGAAAATATGGGGATTCTCCATGCTCAACAACCTCATATTTTGGGAATTGACGTATCCAGGTAGGTGGAAAGTTTTCTTCAATAAACCATCGTTATTGATATGTTTAAAAATCAGTGGCAGTATTGTCTGTCATCATTATTCAAACCCTTGTTAAAGTAGTTCGTGCACGACAGTCATTCCATATGGAAACATGTGCAAATGCAAAAAGAAGATGGTTCTGCAAGTTTCATATGAAGGGTCAACTCGGGCGTGGCATGTTAGCGCTTGGGATCTCCCACTTGTTTTTGAAATAACTGTCAAAAACAGTTTTAAATTTTCGTATTCGTAGAAACAGTAAGAACTAGGTATTATATGAATAATTCAGACAGCGAAAACGCTGAAATGTGTTCGCCACCAGAAATAACGGAAATCGCGAAAACTACGTGTATTAATTTACTGCCGAAGAAATAGCAGAAACAGTACACAATGGTGTACACGGCATAAAATCGTTGTGGCTAGTGAACCGACATACGTCCATCTAAAGCAAAATTTTTATTATACTGATTCGGACCAAAAATTGTAACTTCCTATGAAATAGTCGTAGAGAAAGTAGTCTCCTACTCGTGTAGAATAGCTATTATTCACTCGGATTTTCATCCTTGTGAATAATAGCTGTCATTCTACACTCGTTGAAGAATATACTATTATTTTGACAATTGTTTAAATTCGTATTTGTTTATAGTTTAATCTCAGACATGCAAACAATTTTCATAGCCCTCCCTAATTTCAATCCTTTTCGATCAAATGTAATAATTTGGTACGAACGTAATTCAAACATTGTTCATATCGATGCACATATCGGATTGCAATTTTTCCTTTTTAGGAGCACAGAATCAATAAACATAGTTAAATTAGTTAATGGTTTCACCTCTTTGACAATCCAATCATAACAAAATCATGGTTTTTAAAATCCAATTTTTGTACCGAGTCCTTCTAGACGTGCGCGTTTTAATAGCAAAAAACTGATAGCGTGTTAACCTACCCGCTGTGTTTCTAATAGTTGTGCTTTATGATTTATAAATTACGTCCATTCATATTTTAAAAGTAATTAGGAGAAGTAATTTAAATTAAACAAAATGTAAAATACAAATCGTTAATAAAACATTTAAATGTTTATAAAAACAATTTCTCGACAAATTCATAGCAACTTTATTACAGCTTAAAAATTCCTTTTTCAAATGAGTAATAGAACATTTGATTAAATAATCATTGAAAATGTAACTTTAAATCAATATTTGCAAATAAAATAGTAGTTGCAACAAGAGTCGATACGATGTCCATATGAATATTCCACTCGAGTTGTAAAGTAGGTTGTTTCTAATACCTGCTGAAAACAAAAAAAATTATTGAATATTATTAAACACCAGTTAATAGTCATTTGTACTTCAAAGAGAAACTTTTGAGGTTGTCGCTCGATTGTAACTTCAAAAAGAACCGCAGTTTACTATAGGTCGAAATGTCAACATTATTTTTAAAATTCAACATCGATCTCAACACTGACTATATTGTTTCCCTGTAGGCAGTTACCACATTTACTGAGATATTTTTTAATTAATTTGCCAGTGTCCTTAGACTTATATGCAAATAATTTCACATTTACTTTTAGATTTCTGGGATAACATCTCGTACTCACTAACTGCTAAACGAATATCTGGCGGAGTACGTTAATCGATTCCTCACTTGAATCACTCATTTTTAACTATTTTAACTTCAATTTAACAATATAAACTAAGAATACCAACGAATTTTTAAACTAGTTTGACAGATTGTTCTAATTGGCAGTTTAACAAATGCCTAGGTAACTACATGTCTAACGTGATTTATGATTGGTGGATTCCATATCCGTAGCTGTGTGGATATGAAATGATATCCGTTCAGTTAACTAGAATTGCCTATTTATCCATTCTGTGGATTGTGAGGAAAGAAGATTAACACGTGGGAGTAGAGAAACAATATTTTGATATAGTCAGACACACAATAAATGCTTTCATGATTAATCTGAAATGCATTGTTAACTATTGGTCAAATAGTTTTAAAAAGAAAAATACTCATAATATACAACATACACCTTTCATTTAAGGTTCACCTCTCTTCATTTCAACCTGTGGCAATTCATGATTGTTAAAATTGTTTACACCAAACATGCTTTTTACTACAAATATTGAGAATCATAGTATACATTTTGCAATATATCAAAGTACTACCGTTTGTAATTTTTCTGCAAATGTTAATAATTTATTTATTAAAACAAACAACGAAACTTTCCTCGCATACACCAATTGCCTCTCCTTCAGTATATTCTGATTTTATAATGACTTTCGTTTCACGGTAATAGTAATGTTAGCCTATTAAAGTTTTTAAATTAGTATACATTTTGAAGGTTTATAATTATCTTTTTACCGAACTTTCATAACGGTGGGAATTCTGGCAAGTGATATCTGGCGCCATAAATATTTAAAAACACTCGAAAACAAACACCGTCGATAATAACAAAAAATGTGTTAAAGTAACAGCCGAATAATATTCTCAATGAAGATGATAGAATCGTCATGGTGCAAAGTATTTTTAGTCGAGATATTAATAATGAATTGTATCTGAAGGAAATCCTGTGTACTGATAAAAGGATTATCTGAATCACAATGTGTACAACACCATACAACAATGGCAGATAAATGTTCAATATGATATTTTTTAAAGATTGATTTTGCTAGAACCTTAATCGTTACGATATTGAAGACGCAGTTACAAACAATGTAAAAATAAACTGAACACGAATCGACCCGACACGTACGTCTGTACTACAGTACAATTAATACTTAAAATAGTTTTCAAGCGTTATTAATTTAAGGATAATTAAAAAAATGTATTGTTAAGGCGAACTCATTTTATATTGGTATAGTTATATTGTAGTTGTGGGAGAGCTATTAAAACAGTGAATATTAAAATTTGATCAGTTTACTTATTCAATTGATCACGGAAATTTAAATGGGGCACGGTGTCCTCTCAACTTACTCAACGTCCTATCTTTCCTTAACTATCACCGCCCAAGAAAATACCAATTTAGTTCATGACCCAGTTCCGAAAGTCCGTCCAGTTACTGTAAAATTCATAGCAAGGAGGCTCAACGGGGTTTTCTACTGCCTGGTGCCAAGAAAAAAATTCTATACGATTGTTTGAAGGACTAAAAACTGTCCGTAGGGCGAACAACAAATATCACATGGTAAATCAATATAACAAAATAGGAACTTTCTAACTAGAAGATATTCAAAATACACCTAACTGTAAGAAAGTTGTTACGTTATTAATATCATATACTGATAGTTTTCAATTTGTCTTTATGAACAATTCAGGTTGAAAGATAAGTTAATAGCTAACTCCGGAAGAAAAGGTAACCGTTTGAAATTGCTGCATCACGTAGATTTTTTTGCACCCAATTGACTGATGTAAACGCCAGAGGAGTTGTATAAACTATCATTTAATGACAACCGTTAATTCATTAATGGCAAAAGTTGAAAATATACCTTGCCGTTGCGTCTCAGTATACGAAACCTCAATATATAAAACAAAATGAAGAAAAATAATTTATGAAAAGGAAAATTGATTCGTAAGGGCCACGGCCTGAAATAACCTATATGGTAATTTTGTCCTTTAGTTTAAATGGTTATTGGGTTTCAGTTTTCACTACTACTATTAAATTTTTTTTCCAGGATTTCAAAACAGATACCTTCCTGATAACAGCTCAAGCATTTATTAAATTATAACTCAAGCTAACTTATGTGGTAGATGATCAGGTAGAAGTTTTAAATTAAATTGTATTCTAATCTCAGATGTTTTAACCCTCGTGATAGTTAAATTTTTTATTGTTTTTAGATGAAAAAGCCTCTAGAAGCCAACCCCCATATTATAACTCAAAGGTAGGCCCATATGGTAAATCAGTCAAGTACAAGAAGATTCAAATTGTTACTAAGTTAATCTCTCTGAAAATCGACTTTGGTTGGTTTCAGCTAGAGTGGTCCAGCTTAAAATTATTAGTCCAGATTAAACATTCTTTTTTAAAATTACACTCTTTATTAAGTGTCCCAGCTCCTAGAAATTGATTCCTGTAGATTGCAACCCTAAGGAATGCCCATGATCAATCAGTTCTATCTATTTAGAAGAAAATTTAAATTAAATAAGAAGTAGAGTGAACATGTCTTTGTCTCCTTGTATATTAATCTTTCAGGGACGGATTTAGGCGGGGCTAACGGGGGCGCCTGCACCCGCGCCTTATGGCAATAGGCACTGTCCCACCCTTAATCATTTTAGAAAGTGTAAATACTGTTGAAAGCCGCACTTAAAATAATTATTACAATAAATTGCACAGAATTGAATCGCCCTAAAGGTTTCCAAAACTTTAATTTGATTTCTGGGAATAAATAATACAATTGGATATTTTGCAATGCTCGACCAAACTGCCTAAACCAGTGCTTGGCTACACAAGCCCTTCGACGAGCTTCAGTAGCTGCTACATAAAATTTTCTATTTGTCTCAATAGATTTGTAACTTCTTTGTTATTTCGATGAAATATTTAATATTATACACGTACGATTTGTTCTTGTGTTTGTTCTTATATATGAATCAGGAATATCTAAACAAAACTGCGGCTTAAATATAAAAGACTGATTTGTAAATTATTTTATGAATATAGGGCCAAGAAGTTAATGTTTCTCGGATATTACAGATTATTGCATTTTTATCACTACTCCCCAGGTGTTTAAGAGGTATGTATTACCAGCTGCAATGCCACCTCCAAGTACAAGCACAAAACGGATAAGTAATCTCTAAAGCAGTTGAACATTCCAAAAACAACTTCAGTAGCTACTACATAAAATTTTCTATTTGTCTCAATAAATATCTAACTTCTTTGTTATTTCGATGAAATATTTAATATAATACACCTAAGTTCTGTTCTTGTATTTGTTCTTATATGAATCATGAATATCTAAACAAAACTGCGACTTAAATATAAAAGTGTAGTTTGTAAATTATTTTATGGTTATAAGACCAAGAAGTTAATGTTTCTCGGAAATTACAGATTATTGCATTTTTATCACTACTCCCCAGGTGTTTAAGAGGTATTTATTCCCAGCTGCAATGACAGCTCCAAGTACAAGCACAAAACGGATAAGTAATCTCTAAAGCAGCTGAACATTCTAAAAGCAGCTTCAGTAGCTGCTACATAACATTTTCTAAGTGTCTCAATAAATCAGTAACTTTTTTGCTATTTCGATGAAATATTTAATATAATACAGCTACGATTTGTTCTAATGTTTGTTCTTATATGAATCATGAATATCTTAACAAAACGGTTTAAATATAAAAGACTAATTTGTAAATTATTTTATGGTTATAGGGCCAAGAAGTTAATGTTTCTCAGAAATGACAGATTATTGCATTTTTATCACTACTCCTCAGGTGTTTAAGAGGTATTTATTCCCAGCTGCAATGACACCGCAAAGTATAAGCACAAAACGGATAAGCAATCTCTAAAGCAGCTGAACATTCTAAAAGCAGCTTCAATAGCTGCTACATAAAATTTTCTATTTGTCTCAATAAATAAGTAACTTCTTTGTTATTTCGATGAAATATTTAAAATAATAAACGTACGATTTGTTCTTGTGTTTGTTCTTATATGAATCATGAATATCTTAACAAAACTGCGGCTTAAATATAAAAGACTAATTTGTAAATTATTTTAAGGTTATAGGGCCAAGAAGTTACTGTTACTGTTTCCCGGAAATTACAGATTATTGCATTTTTATCACTACTCCCCAGGTGTTTAAGAGGTATTCATTCCCAGCTGCAATGGCACCTCCCAAGCACAAAACGGATAAGTAATCTCTAAAGCAGCTGAACATTCTAAAAACAACTTCAGTAGCTGCTAATACATAAAATGTTCTATTTGTCTCAATAAATTTCTAACTTCTTTGTTATTTCGATGAAATATTTAATATAATACACCTACGTTTTGTTCTTGTGTTTGTTCTTATATGAATATCTAAACAAAACCACGGTTTGAATATAAAAGACTAATTTGTAAATTATTTATTTTTATACATTGTAACAGAGTACAATATTATTCACTAATAATATAATTTGGCAAGCCCTATACATTTATATACGTTTTTGAAAGAATAATTCTGAGATTGCATTGCACAGAAACCAACATCGTACATTAATTCTAAGTAGACGAATACTTAACTTGAATAGCTTATTAGAGAATAGAGATGTGTTGTCTTTTTCCACTTTACTTTATTAAGTATTTTAGAGAAGCAGATTTCTAGAAATTGATACCTCTAGATTACAACCTAAATAAACACATATGTTAGACTAGTCATGAGCAAAAGAAAATATAAATTAAATAATTATAGCAATATATATAGGACTTAGTTTTATTAAAAACAGTATTTGTCTATCATTTTCAGGTTGTGTGCCTGCATAGAAGAAGGCTTAAATTAAATATTTATTATAGGAAACATTTCTTTATTTGCAATGTTTTCAGATTGGATTTAAAAAAAGATGTAAATTTAATATTGTGAGTAAGTAGTTGAAGGTTTCTTTACTTTCTAGATATTGATATTTTTTAATGGTTTCACGTATCTATAAATTCGTTACATCTCTACTGCAGCTTATAGTATTCCCCATGGTAAAACCGTCGAAAACGGAAAGGTATTTAATTTAAATAGTTATGACAACATAGATTTCTTTATCTTTCAGATATTACAGTTTCTGGAGATTTTAGGTTAGACATATCTTGACACGCCTGGGATACAGCTTATACGACACATGTGGTGAGATAATATTGAGTAACAAATCAGATGAAATCACTAATAGGTTAGAGATTACGTTTACTTGTTGAAATTTCAATTTTTGGATTCAACTAAGACATTTTTTTTAAATCAGCAGTTTGAACTAGAAGTTATTCACACATGGTAAATCAGCAATGTGTAAAATTGTTTAAATTAAATAGTATTAAATTACAGATTGCTTTAACATAATGTAATTATCATATTCTGAGGTTTCTCCTTGCGCATCTCTTGAAAATAGACGTCTTTGGGTTAAACTTTATGGAACTCATAGGAAATTAACCATATTTAAACAAAATTACATAGTTGCTAGGTTAGAAGATTACATGTTATTGGAATTCTTAATTTTTTAACAGGATAAATATGAAATGAACAACAGATTATTCACGTACCACACGGTAACTTAGTTCTAATCAAGAGAAAATGTTTGTAAAATTTTCAAAACAACAATGATTATTTGTTCGTAACTACCATTCAAGGCGAGAATAAAAATGTGTAGGTTTCCATAATCTATTTAGGTATTTGCTTCGAACAACAAATGTATCCCAATACAAGTAATATTTCCTTATTTCATAAATGATAATCAGAAACAGTAAAAAAGATCTTACTTCACCTATCATCACATTATCCTTAACGCAAGTGACATCATTATCTATCTATACAGTATACAGGCATTAAAAGAGCAATGTGTTCCTTTTCCAGGGCGTTTATCTTTATGTTTTATTTACAAATTCAAGATGATTGTATGGGATGTTTATAATAAATATTTATATCGGTTTAACTTTAGTGGAAGCATTAAGATAAACAGTTTCATGCCGATAACATGGCCAACGATTTACCTGCAAACAAAACATCAGCCGCAGTGTGTGCGATACTGAAAGGCTCTTATCAGGAGACCTGACATTGACTTTCTACTACGATAATTAATAAGATAAAACGGCTTTCGTGCTGATGAATTTTTTCAAATTATAAGATAGATGCAATTAAGGATAAGAAACGTTACTGCTATAGGCTTGCCAGATACACAATTATCTGCTTAATGTATAAATAAATTTAAAACTCCACCTTCACTTTGTTTTCAATACGGCAGAGAAAAAATACATTAATATATTTAATAACATTTGACTTTCACGGAAACCATTGGCGCTTTGTTAAAGTCTGGAACAGATTAAATTAAAGTGGATATAACGACGTAAATTTACAAATTTTAATTGGGTCAATAAGTTGGACTCTCATTGCATTCAGTTTTTCATATCTGTGTGGCTTAGTAATTGAAATCAGGTCCGGGTCTAATTTTCTACTCGTAGAAGGATAATTTATCATCGAATATTTTATTGTCCCAGAAAAACGGGAAGCGGATTGCAAACCTACCGACGTTTAAACAAGAAAAACAGACTTAAAGAGCCTCATTTACATTTACATTTCACCTCGTGCAGCTAGCTATCCAGGCCTGATTAATATTGCCGAGATGATAGTAACCTAGTTCCGTTACAGATTCCACACACGTTTATCCTGAAATTACTATATTCAGACACGTCAGTAAGGCCGGCATTCGATACGCAAATGTTCATAGAAATGGGCTCATAGAAATGTAACTTCGTTTTGCAATATTATACTAACTTAATACTGGTTGTTGTAATTAATTACAAGGTACCATAAAGCATTAACGTTATGGCAATTTGATTTATATAATAAGATTATTTTTATAAGCACATAAACCTTATTTGCAGCGTGACGTATTAAACGAAGAAGAATTAGTGATAGACGTTGAAAATGATTATCTCACTGTGAAAACAAAATTGTCGTAACTTACCAAAGCTAATATCTTATTTAATCGATGCAGTAATAATATCTCATACTTCGTGATTACACACCATTACACTATTCAGCACTTCAAACACTTATTGCGCTCATACAGACTCGTATACGCGGGTGGGAAACGTATTTTAAAACAAATTATGAGGAATTATTAAAATGCTTCTCTACCCCAAAAAAGAGGCGCTTTCAGCGTTATATTTTAGTTTTAAAACTTACATTAGGCTGTAAAATAATGCGCCTCGGGGCTATAGCCCAAGATATTCACACAAAGAGTCGGCTCTGCATAGAGGTCAGAAGTGCAAGAATTTATCGTTGATATAATATTCAAAATTAAGAGTTATTAGGTCATTGCTTGATTGATCTACTTGCGTATTTTTAAGATCTTCAGTTTTATTATTTATTCTAATTATTAAATCACTATTGACAGCTGACGTATATGACGTCCGAGATTTAAATTACCATACCATGTAGCAACATTGGAGTTAATTAAAAGTTTCGTTTGTTAGCTTGGATTTAATGAAAACATTGAATAATTTTTAATTATAGTTCCAACTTAATTTATCTTATTGGCACTAAATATTGACGTCAAGCAGCGGTTTGCGGCTGCAATTCCAGAACCATTCGTTACTTTGATTGACAAAAATGAGTATATTGACATATCA
Source organism: Limonius californicus (assembly GCA_014611495.1). Taxonomy (NCBI): domain Eukaryota; kingdom Metazoa; phylum Arthropoda; class Insecta; order Coleoptera; family Elateridae; genus Limonius; species Limonius californicus. The sequence continues at coordinate 23,233 of JABXWE010014410.1, forward strand.
TTATTACGTGCGCTTCGAAAGGTTACATTTTTAACGTAGTTTGTATTTCACAGAAACATTAACACGTTTTATTAAAATTAACATTTTAGGTTGCCTTTTAATTAGTTTCAATACAAAAAATAAATTTCTCAAATGTCAATCCTGAGGTACGCAAATGGAAATTGTTTTCATAATCAGAGGCTTTTGTTTAAAAATAAAGGAAATTAATTTACGTTTCCTTTTCAAAGAGAACGTCATTAAAATTTAAAATTGTCCCGAGGCGGGAAATAAAACATAAATTAAAGCAAAACAAATTAAACGTCTTATTAATTTCACGAAGGCAAAAATTTTATTTTTTTGTAATTGTACGAAATGCTGTTACATTAATTTTCGGGGTCTCATAATTGGACCACGGCATGTTCTTTTTTTAATTTTCCTCTACATTTAAAAAATGTTATTATAATTTACGAAAATGTGCCTGCAGATGCACACTAAAAATGCAAAAATAATCACTTAATACGAATTAATGAGCAACATATTTCTTAGTCACAATTCTCTGTAAAGCACAAGGTTAAGACAGTTTATCAAGTCGGTCTTTAGCGAGGTTTCCTGTGTAATTAATTAAGTAATCCAGAGGCTGACATTGGAATGTGTGGTAAATCAAAACGTATTGTCGTATAAATAATAAAAATCCATTTGGCTCGCCGCCCAATATCGCCTTGTAAACACACTTTTAAGAAAAGAACACTTTTTAATTATGCAATTGTTTAAATCCCCGTCTGAATGAGAGAGAACGGAGAACGCATCTTTTAAATTCAAGCACTTCACAAGGTTAGAAGAACAATAGGACACGATTGCACGCATGGAAATGTTTTTAATCACAGCCTTTTTATTTCAATTTGTTAATTGGCCACGACGTGAATGCTCTCTCGTTACGGGTTTAACGTTATTAAAGAACACTTTTGACACTTGCTTTTTCCATCCGAATGCACTGAGGATGGGCCAGGAATCGCATTAATGAGACTTAATGAACAACACAATTGGAATTCCAATTTTATTGATTGGGAATGCAGAAAAGAAACTGCTGATGATTCTATAAAAACATTAACACGTTTTATTCATATTTTATAAGCGTATCTTGCCTATGACTAGCTGTACATTATATATAGCAATACTTTATACATATTCACAATTTTTTTCGAACCGGCCAAGCGACACGTCGGCTTGCCCGATTATTTTTTCAGTTTTTTATATACACGTGATAGATATTCTTTGGTCTAGCTATTTAGCCATAGAGAATGTATAGGTATAAGAGTCAGATCTCATGCTATCGGTGCTGCTAGAAATTTGCGGGCCGAAAGCTCCCCGAAACTACGCTAGACGAAGGACAATTTGATAAGAATCCAGTCTACAAAAATAAAGTCTCAAAAGTTGATTAAAAATGTTCATGTCAGTTCCTTTTCGGGTTAGCGACTACGCTTCCGGCCCGCAAACTTAACAATTTTTTTGTATTTTTGTACATACAGACTTATTTGGTATACTGTGCTATTGAAGAAAATATTACTATCACTAGGACTTAACAGGAAATTGTAATACCTAGCGCTAACGATTTGACACATGAGTTTAGGTTTAATTAGCAGCGTATGATTAACATATAGAAAGTAGTAGTGGACCTTTCCCTAGTGGAAGTAACATTTCCCAAACACAAATATGCACGATATTTACTGTTAGGTAATATGGCAACAGAAACTCGAAAAGCGACCTCATTAATACAATTCAAAACTAATTTTATATAAACTAAAATGCTTCTACCAATTTCCTTTATACATCAACTAAAAAGTATTTATTGTTATTTGTTGTTAAACAATGCAACTTGTACGATAATTGAAGATTATTATTTGACCGTTTTACATCATTTAAACCTACCACTCAAAAGTATCAGAAATAGAGAGAAATTTTTGTAACCATAGACAGTAGATTTTACGTCACAAACGAAATGTCTTTGTAACAGGTAACAAAATTACCCAAAAGTTCCCATCTAAAACTATACAACGCAGATTTCTAAAAATTGCAAACATTAAATGAAATTAAGAATAAAAATCAGATCCATTTGGTTCTGAAATTAACGTCGACATTTCTCTCTGAAAAACATCGACTAAATTATTTTAATTAAATATGCAAATTTCGAATCTCGATTATTTAAAAATCGATCCAGATTTAGTTCATGCTTATATGGAAGTTAATGAATGAGTGGCAGGTTTAAACGTTAAAAATTCCACCAATTTACTTTAGTTTTAATAGCTTGAATGATGGAAGCCAATGGTAATTACATGTAACATTAACAAGCCTAAGTGGACATTGACGACTTGCTTTAAATAAATTAAATACTTTAAACATCGGACAGAGTCGGAATTAATAGTTTCTCGTTACCAATTCTAAATTTGAAACTTGATATACATTTTACAGTTAGCGCTTTAACTTTAATACCCAATTAATTAATTCTAGATCGGCCCGTAATGAGTTCTTAATATAAGCGTTCTTCTTCCGGAACAGTTTTTTTGCAGAAAGGGTTTCGAGTTTACAAACATAAATTACAAGCTGCTGAACAAAGAAAGTCTATTGTGCATTGTTACCGTTTTAAAAAGAGCTACAACTGCCTGTACGTGAATTTTCTAAAAAAATCTAACAATTCTATTGTTTGCAAGTACATTATTGAATAAATAGTAAAACATATCTATGCATAGGGTAGGCAACACCTACCAACAATGTAAATACAATGGAATTACATTGATTAATGTAAACTGGGCGAGTCCTGACAGCTCAATAAATAATAATCAAATTTGAAAAATTGAAAACTCTAGGAAATTGCGTTTTATCAATTTGAAACTCCTACCTAAAACTAGTGAAAGACGTTGGGACAGACTTCTATGAATTTGTAATTTCAACACGATTCAATAGACCAAGGCTTATTACGAAGTAAACATTAACAGATGGTGATACAGGAAATTATAAAAAAAAAAAACTAAACGCCGCTTATTATCCTTGCACGGTCTACGCACTGCTTGCGGCGAAATTATCGCTACGACAAAGCTTTTATCGCCTCATCTGCAATTGTTTTCAAGCACTTTAGGTAATGGAAGGCTTAACACGATTTTCTGGGAAATTCTACCAATAGAAGCTTTGTCGCACTACAACACAGCTTTAAGATATTACGTAATAGGTACTACAATACAGTCAATAAATAAAATCGTTACGCTTACAGCAAGAAATCTGGGACCTTATCGTTAAACTTTGCCAGAATATTTTGATGACGAAGGCCTGATCGCATTATTTTTAAATACAGTTTGACCTATATAAACTTTGTCGCACTGCGCACAGACACTTTTGGGAATTACACGATACAAAATAGGAAATTTGAAGACAATACGATCTTGTGCGTCCCAATTTACTTAAAGCCTCCAATGTTCTTCAAAAACCGATACAACTCTTGTCTAATACGTTGAACTTATGAAAAAGTTAAGCTGCGATTAATTTTTGCATAATTTCCACAAACAGTCACAAAATTACCATAATATGACAAAGCATTTCGTTCCTAAACCTAAAATCTTCAAAGTGGGCTTGGACACGCCAACTTTGTTTTAAATTAAACATGATAAAATGCGCTCCCAAAGAAAATATACGTGATTCATTCTATCGGCCTACAGTTTAACTGTGGTGGTTCGGTTTGTATTGAAATCGTTATCTAATCGCGTAAACAGGATTCTCCACGATTACTTTAATTATTTTTCTAGTACCGATGCAATCACATCTCGAGCAGTTTCACGAATTCCCCTGATTAAATTCTAAGTTTTGCGAAACAAAACGTAGCGGCTTACATTTGAAATTTCTAAGTACTAATAATTATGGAGTTTCTCCGAACAATACATAGATTATATTTTCCCCTGGGAGATTAATTTTTTCGTGATGCAATTAATCACAAGTGATGAAATTCTGCACCCAGTTATTACGAGAAATTGTACAGAAGTAACAAATATAACGTACTGAAATATTTAAATACTTCTTGTAACATTTTTAAAGTAAATTTTTAATTATAATTATTTTAAATTCCAAATCAGTTCAATTCAACTTCTTGCAGGTCATAATTACCAAAAATTTGCAATCACAGCGTTTAAAAATCCGTAAATCAATTAGTACTTAAATCAAATTTTCTTTTAATTAGCGAATCTCTACGCAACTTTGTAAATTCACATAATTAAACAGTAAAAGCCACTAATCATCAAAAATTCCATGTAAATGTTTACGAACTCTTAATACTGTTCGGAATTGCGTGAAGGTCAAATTTAAAGAAAACTCGTAAAACTGCTGCTTAATTTACTTTATCGGTTTAATTTGTTTCGCGGTAATTATCAGACTGCCACTAGAAAATAAAAATAGTTGCATTAAAGACGGCAAAGTCTTACTAATTGCTTTTAGGTGTATTCATTTATTTTCGCATAATTATTATAATTAATTAATTAAATTGGTTTAATAATTGTTGGGATTAATTAGATGGCTTAAGTTTAAAATGCAAGTTTTCTACAAAATCAGAAAAATGTTATTTAAAGACTAATTTGGATGGTAATTTTGATAATTTAAAATTGGAACATAAAACTGCGTATAATTAAACCTCAAACCGTACGAACTCGTGATTTGTTCTCTTTAATCTAACACTAATAAATGTATTGAATGTTAGTTACAGTCCGGAAATTTAAACACAAAACGTCCGCCCGACGGTAAATTGAGAAGCGAGGCAAACGTTGTCTTTACTGCCACTAATAACAAAATTCAATTTGTAAGATTTACTGATCATGTACGAATGGAATTTGACTCGGATTCCATTTAATTACTTTGGGAACTCATGCTGCGATAACACCAATTTTTATTATGGCCATTTAATTTCTGACCCGAATCGATAATTTTAAGTTTGTGCTAGTTTGATAAAAAATATATTCCGTAACATTTATAGAAATTAGCAATAATTAACCTGCAATAATTGGAAAATTTAAATCCAGTAATTTGCCAATTAAAAAATTTTCCCAATTTATTGATAATCATATAGACAAAGTTTGTAGGGATCTAATTTTGGTTAGAAATTTTAAATAACGTATACTTATTGAGTAATGTATAGGGTGTTACATTTTGGTGGAAGCGCACAAGATCGTCGATCCTCATTTTTCTCGATTTGAATAATATTACGAAAGTTTGGCCTATATAAGCATTTCCGCACTACAGACAGATAGTTTTATAAATTACGTGATAACAATCAATTAATAATGATTTATAGTCAAGTCAAAAATTAAGAAGAAATCCGGGGGTGTCTCTTCCGAGTCGAGATGTTCACCGTGAACGCTTGGTGTGAGGCATTAATGCAGAAATGGCATTGCCATAAAAAACGAAAGGTCAGAAGGAATCAAATGCAAAAAAACGTAGGTCGCTGGCTGCACAGCTGTTGGATCACTACCACGCCCGGAGCCGGGCGCCTGCGCACTTCCGTCACATTATACACTATTATCACAAGAATTCCGTATCACATCACAGCGATCACACATTATAACACACTTGCTGGATCTGCGGGAACGTGGAGGCTATGGGAATCGCCGAGCTGACGTAGGGGTGCAGTCTATGTGCTCGGAGATACTGCCTATATTTCCCGGTAAGGATGTGTTTGTCTTCAGGTCTGTCGGGAGAGCGGTCCGGGTCCGTCCAGTGACCGGAGTCTCCGGACCCGGAGCTGTACGTACCGCATCCCGACACCATCGCCGCTTCCCTCTTGCAGTAGGTCTGCTGGACAGCCGCGGCCGCCGAAATGGGCACCAAGGGAGGCATGGGCTCCCAGAGCTGCTGGTGGTGATGGTGTTGTTGTTGCTGCCGGTCGGTGGTGGCAGTGGTGGTGTACTGTATGGGGTACTGCGCTGCCTGCTGGGGTATCTGTTGAGGAATTTGCTGTTGGGTCCTAGCGATCCTCCTCTTGGTCGCTGTGGGCTGCCTCGTCGTAGGTGGAAGGTTGTTTACAAAAGGACTCCTCCGCTGACTCTCGATCTTCCGGAAGTAGCAGGGGTGGATCATGAGCAAGGGCTCGTTTCTCACCCCTTGCGGCGGTTTCGCTTGGTTCGGAAGCTCGTACTCCACGCTGCAGTCGACGTGCAGAGGCCGGGAGTAGTCCTTCTGAACAGGCACTTGCACAGTCCTGGAAGGCTGGGTTGGGAGCTCGTATGAAGGATAACACGTTGCCATGGCTATGTTGCCCGACCGAAGTTCGGTCCTCGACTGGCGCGTCTGAACTTGGTCAGAGTGCGCCGCCTGTTCTTCGGAACAGTGGGGGAAGGAAATCGATGTTCCCAACATTTCGACTGTCTGCGAGTACGTCTGTGCTGGGAATACGTCATCTACCGCCTCGCTTATGTGTGCCTCGTGTGAGTGTGGCTGTGTATGCATGTAGCAATCACCGCTCTGCTCTAATTGCTAGCGGACGGGCCATTTCGTACGAATATGCGTACAGACCGGAACTGTATGCACTCGGACGCTTTTTTCGCGCTGCAATGGAGGCGCATGCGTTTGCCCATTTTTTTTTCGTTATCTCTTTAAAAGCTCGTGCTCTACTTGTTTATGACCTAGAACATAGCGCATATAAACTTGACAAATATTTATAAAATCTAGTCCGACGCCAGTTTATTTCTTACATAAGACTGTCGTCAAAACCATACAAACAAACAACCTCCATTAACAACTTTATTTGCATCAGCTAATCTTTTATTAATATCCTTTTTATAATTCATACGCAAGTCGGGAATCACGAGTTCAAGAACCAAAGTGATAATAACTAAGTGGCGTCCTCGTCATGTTGATGGTGACGCATTGAGTTAAGGCAACGTCAGCCTCAACTCAAACTGACCAACCAAATATTTATTTCCTTTGTGTAATCACACAAATTGGTTCAAAACATTGCTGTGGAAGATGTTTCCGTAATGGGTCCAGATTTTCCATTTCGTGTTTTCCGGTGCAGAAAGTTGTTTAGTTTCATACAATTTTCCTTTAAAGAGAGGTCGACCCTGGGTCACAAAAACTTCGAAGTAGGAAAGTCGATTTGGCTACCACAAACTTTCCGGAATAAAACTTTAGTTATAATGAACGTCTTTTTGCTTTTTCCTCCCAACAGCACTAACCTAAGAGCTGTAAGGTAATTGGCCATTACCTCCTTATACGGTCTAAAGTAGAAAACACTTACGGTTTATTCATGTATTTTTTAATTCTGCTATTTTCTAAATACTTCTCTAAATTTATTTGATACTGTTATTAATTAAAATAGGTTGATTACGTTTGCTATTTATAATAGAACTTATCTACTATTCAGTTGCGTAGCGGGTAATATTCCAATTTTTGTAGGGCTCCCAATCGGGTCCATTTTCTAAGAGTAAAAACGTTAGAATTTGTTAAATATTAAAATAAATCATAAAAACAAATTTTATAAAATATTATAGTATGTATCTAACTTTTAAAAACTGAAGTATATTGGCATATGTTTGCATATGTAAATCAGTTGCGTATTCAATTCACTTTTTCGAAAAATTTAGCCTCGAGCAAAATTTTCTTATTTTGAATCTATTTCTTGGAAATTTGTGAGTAAGCTGTAATACCTCAATGTTATGACAATAGTAATCAAAAACGACTTTTGCATGATTATTCATTGTTGTAACCTAAACTATTTAGATAATTTTGGTTATATAAATTAAGCTAATAAGTACACTAATTTGCATTCCAAGTGTTATCCCCTAACACAGCCTTACTTCTTCCAATCTTCTAATTTGTTTTCAATTCTAAATGTAATCTTAAAGAAATATGTGGTGCTGGTGAAAATTTAGTAGACTATTGGTTAATTTTCCATATTCGATAATTTTTAATAATATTTAAATGTTTATATCTTTGCAAGTAGTAGTAAAAATCAATAGTTATTACTTGTTACTATTTTTGTTTAAAAATGTCTAGATTATATAATATTTCATATGATTAAGTAAAATCAGTGAAACATATGTTATTACCCAATATCTCAAAATTTTTATGACAATCAAGTTGATTCAATCTTGCCTCGCCGCAATGCATACACTGATAATTTCCTTTTTAAGTGATTTGCAAATTTGCTCTTTTGATGCACATATTGGCTCTTCAAAAAATATAAAAACGCTGTTGCGTAATTTTCCTCTCAAAATGTATTTAGCTTATAAATTGATATCGATTTTATGATTCATGTTTACTTAATTCTGAATGCAATTAGTGCTTTAATGTTTTACACTAGCATAAAATTCTGCCTTTGTTAATTTTATATGTTAATTTCTACAAATTACGTGTAATAATCACAATAAACAGTATTTTTTAATAGAGCTTGTGAAACTACTTATTTGGTATTGTGTTACAGACAAGTGGGATGATATTCCACAATTTTTAATTTTTATAGCATGTTCCTTTGTGGCTAGAGAAGATACAAAACGCTGGACATCAAGAATAGTTAGATGGAGACCTCGACAAACAAAGAGAAGCGTAGGAAGACCACCCACAAGATGGATAGACGATATCAGGAAAATAGCGGGGAGAAACTGGATGCAAAAGGCGCAAAACAGAGGTACATGGAAGAAAATGGAAGAGGCTTACGTTCAGGAGTGGACGGAAAAAGGCTGAATAGAAGAAGAAGAAGAAGAAGTTCCTTTGTTAAAATGATAATCTCTCATTTTAGTCTCATTAACTTAATTGTTTGGATTATAAAATTTGTTTATAATTAAAGCTGGTACTTTATCTGCTCACGAGAACTCTACGTTAGTTTTGATAGTAATTATGTAAAATACGATCAAACCACAAAATTTACATCAACAATACGATTCCATTTTCATTCAAATTTGAAATGTAACTCAAATTAACGTGCAAGACTTGTTACACTTAAAATTAAATTAGAAATATTATACCAGTAATTGCATTTATTAAAATCTAACAAATACATAGGCAGGCAGCTGCATGAAATCAGCTAATTTCTTGTAGAAAGTGTTCTGTATTGTTTATTTTAAGAGACGGGGTCAAATAAAACGTATGTGTGGTTTTCAGAAATATGAAATATACTTCAATTTGTGGAAAAGTTTCTGAATAGAACCATACAGAGAAACGAAATTACTGTGGTATAAACACTTTCGTAGAATTCTGATTACAAGAAAGAAGTATTTTATCAATCACATTTTATAGGCACTTGTTACTGTCAACCTTGAACGTATATATAATTCTGTTTATTTATACAGGGTGCCCCAACTAAAACAGTTCGTCCTGAATAATTCTATAAATAAACATATTTGAAAAAATCGGCGGGACAGGTCAACACTCACACAACTCTACTTTAACCCTTAGCCTCCACCATCACCACCTCAACATTTTAAGTTAGAAGGAATGTCGAGAAATAATTCAATTGAAAGGTTTTCGTACAATCTGAATTTTTTTGGCGATTCTGTCCATATGATTTTGAGAAATTGCATTTTGAAGTTTTGGATGCTTAAGGGAAATATTAAATTAATTAAGTGTTCCGGTTAATTCCTAAAGGTTTAGAGTGGCCACCTATTCTCTATACAATATACATTCTACTGTGTTAAATAGCAACAAAACTTTGTTCTATTCGTTTGTAAGAAGTGTCAAGAATTATCAAATGTGCCTTCTTGTAAATAGTCTGAATTGGTTACATTTTAAATAAGACTAAACAGATATGTTTTTTCTGAGGATTTTTTAAGGTCTTCCGAAGTGGGCAGTCAGGTCGCCTGATTTCACCCCACTGGATTTCAATTTATGGGATCACTTTAAAACCAAGATTTATGCGAGTCATCCAGATTCCCTGGCAGCATTAAGAACCAGATTAATCAGGAGTATCGTTCATTACACCAGAAATGTATAATAATGTGCCAAATTGCTTTGAAAATCGATTGTATCGAAGTTGGTGGTGGCCACTTTGAACATTTAATAAAATAACCTGAACACCGTTTAGACAATTTTTTATTTCACATTTCCCATACGCATCTGAAACTTCAAAGTTTCATTTCTCAAATCAGAAACAACAAAATTACAATAAACAATTCAGATTGTACAAAGAGTTTTAAATGAAGTATTATTTGACACCCCTCGTAATTTATAAATTTTAGGGTTGATAGTGGTGTGAGCTAGGGGATGAAGTAGGGCAGAGGACTTATACATGGTAAAACATTAACGTATATATTACGTTTAGCTGGACACAGAGAGAATCCTGATGACGTATTACAATCAAGTAGCCCATTAAGATTAAGATAATGTTTAGTTTATGCAAGCGCGTCTTAACTTATTTTAGTGGTTGATCTATCTTAAGTCGTTTATTTTTTACTTAGACGTAAAGAAATTGATATTAATACTGAAATGTTTTAACATACCAAAACTTGAAACAGCAAAATGGTACGGGTAACACGGGATATCCTGTTTGCACTAATCAATCAGTTGCAACTACCAAATACAATGTTTGGGGTTACGGAGCGACCCCATGGGGCAAGAGAATCTCATTTATACAATTTGAAGCGGATATCAAGTAAAAGAATCATGCAGTAATAAACTTTTCCGTAATATGCAATACCGTTTTACATTTCTTATACCATTTCTTAACTAAGACGGTTTATTTTGCATTATGGTGGTTTTTTATATATATTTTTTTATAATTTTTAAAGCTTCAAGGTTTCAGTATGCGGATCGCTAGATTTACCCCGAAATTAAAAATAAAACTCGTTTACTTATTTCTAAACGTTTCCGTTAAAGTGTAAAATAAAATATCTATATTGGTTTTATATATTAATTAATAAGAATTCCCAGTGTGATGGTCTGCAACCCACCAATTTCCCAATCCGGCTAGCAACCGTGGGATCTTAATGCTAAAAACTTTCTCTGGAATTTCTGTCGTTCGGATTCGACGCAGGTCCCCCGTGTTTCTACCTTAGCACTGAGGAGAAACACGAAGCAGAGAAGAGGCCGATGTCCAACAGTGGGATAAAAAGGCTTTCAATTTCACAGCATAAAGCAAGAAATTATTTGCATTTTTGTTTCAGCAAAACTATCAAAACCTCATCGTCATTTCTATTTCAAGGTTGTTGTATAAATCCCTGTAACATTTTACCGTTTTATACTAATATAGCGTCACGTTTAAGTGTCCGATAGAATGATGTTTATCTAAAGCCACAAACCAATTTTGACGGGAAGAGGAAGTCAACCAAAGTTTGAATGAGATTGTACAACTTCAAAACATTCTTTGTATGTGTTGATTATTTAAAAAAATAAATATGACGCACATTTTATTTTGAAATACAAATGGTAGAATAATTTATCCGAATAGATTAATTAGTTCATAATTTAATTATCTACTATCCGTACCGGGAAAGTATGTATGTATTTATGTAATATCTAGATCAACTTATTCAGAGATATAAATTAGATTAACATTTTATTATCTATTATATGTTCCAGGTTAGGGTTGTGCATTATCTGGATTAATTTATATAGAAAGTCAATTAAGTCATACTTTTATTTTCTTTTATGTGTTCCGGGATAGGGTTGTGTATTATCTGGGTTTATTTATACTAAAAAATTAATTAGGTCATAATATGGG
>JABXWE010014410.1:35584-52095 GCA_014611495.1 Limonius californicus
ATGAACTAATTTTATACAGAGAAATCAATTAAGTCATAGTTATATTATCTATTATTTATCCCATGGTAGTTCTGTGAATGATCTGAATTAATTTATTCAGAGAGATCGATTAGTTTATAATTTAATTATTTATTATCTGTACTGGTTACCTTATCCAGAGAAATAAATAAGGTCATAATTTGGTTATCTATTATCTCTTCAGGATAGATCTGTACATTATCTGAATTAACTTATCTTATTATACTTTTTTCAGTAAGATCAATTAGGCCATAATTTTATTATCTGTAATCCGTACAGGGATAGTGTTATATTGTATGGACTCATTTTATACAGAGAAATCAATTACGTCATAAATATAATTTCTATTATTTATCCCACGGTAGTTCTGCGAATGATCTGAATTAATTTATTCAGAGAGATCGATGAGTTTATAATTTAATTATCTATTATCTGTGCCGGTTAACCTATCCAGAGGAATCAATTAGGTCATAATTTGGTTATCTATTATCTATTCAAGGTAGATCTGCCCATTATCTGAATTAACTTACCTTATTATAATTTTTTCAGATAAATCAATTAGGTTATAATTTTATTATCTATAATCTGTACAGGGGTAGTGTTATATATTGTATGGACTCATTTTATACAGAGAAATCAATTACATGTATGTCATAATTATATTATCTATTATGTATCCCACCGTAGTTCTGTGAATCATCTGATTTAACTTATCCAGAAAGCGGCCGTGGGGTAGAGGTTAGCGCGTTAGACTTCTGCGCTGAAGGTCCTGGGTTCAATTCCCAGTACCGGCACATCAGATTTTTAACGGCTGTTCTGTTCAGCGAGCTATTCTGCCAATAAATCTTCTCTGGAGTAGAAATGTTTACACTTCCCGTGGTTCGGAGCCCACGTTAAGCTGGAAGTCCTCTATATCTGTGACACTCTAAACGCGCAACACAGGCATAGGAGAGAAGATCGCTACGTCTCGTAAGAGATAAAGCACTCTAAGAAGAAGAACTTATCCAGATAGATCAATTAGGTTAAAACTGTATTATCTATCATAGTAATAATCTTGTCTATTATCTACATTAATTAATATAAAAGGATCAATTAGGTCATAGTTTTGTTATAAATTTTATGTTCCGGGATAGTATTGTGAATTATCTAGATTAATTTAAACAGAGTGATCCATTAGGCCCTAATATTATTATCTATTATCTGTATCGAGATAGCTCTGTGAATTATCAGGATTGAGTTATGTAGAGTGATCAATTAAGTGGTAATTTCCTTATTTATTTGTTCTGAACTTTGATCATTTACATCACATTTATCTTAGATGACATCAGAATGTATGTAGCAGTAGTAATTGTATAGGTGGGACCGCGGTGGTCGAGTGCGAGAACGCACTGACCATCGAGGTCACACTGAATTGCGTTCTTTCCGGCGTGGTTTCGAATCCCCGCTGGGGCGACCGCAATTCAGTTAGTTAAGTTTAGGGTGCATGCTGCATGAATGGTTAGTGTGTAAGGGACGCCCGCACCCCCCTGAAGTAATGCGAAAGCGGTTCCGGGGAGGGAACGGTAGTATGAATGTTGTTGAAAAAAAAAAAAAGTAGTAATTGTATAATAGTTTAAAGTTTTCCGTGCAGCTATTAGTTTCTTGAAAAAATTAAGTGAAAAACTGATTAAAAATTGCATACGTATAGTAATTTAAAGATATACTAATTTCTAAATATGTTAGATGTATATTAGGTTCTCTGTATCTGAACACTACCATATCGGTAAAAACGGCAACACCTTAAAACGCTTAATATTCTAATACGCTTCTAATATGAGATTTACTATTTTATTCTGTCAGTTCGGACGCATCAAAGTGATTTAGGACTAACGTATCATATATAACATACTTAACTGAATAAGTGCTACCGGCATTTAACCAATTGTTTTTCTAAACGGAAATACAATTTTATAGCGCAAATTGTATACGAAAAGTTTAAACTTTTAACATTTCACAAATGCCAAAATAACGGACAGATCCTCTGATTTTTAGTAAGGAAATGGATAGATTTAAAATTATAAGCGTCTAGGAAATGTAATTTCTTTTTAAAATTAAGGAGCACCATTTTATGATATATATCAATTACTAATTAAATTTATTTACGTTAGCATAAAATGCATTTTTAAATTTATAGCTTATCTAGATAAAAGCAACTAGATTTATCTATTATTTGTATTTACAGAAGTGTAACGATAGTTGAAGTAATTCTTGAACAATTTTCTTTCTGCCTCAGTTGCTGTAAATTTTAGGGAATAGCTAACATTATAAGTAAGCAACTAATCAGTTCTCATATTTTTTTCCATACTTACTACATATTAAAATAATTAAGAATTTGACGCACGTTTTACACTCTTTAATCTAGAATATCGTTGGAAAGGCTTAAAAGATCTCCGTACAAACTCATCGTTGAATTGTGCGAAGTACAATCAGTGCTTCAAATACTTTTTTTTTTTTTTAAAGAATCGTGGAGTTGCCATAGCAACTCCACGATTCTCATCCCACCCCGCTTACCTCGGATCAGCGCGCGTTGCGCTATGCACGAGTCTAACATGCCCCACCCTTGAAAAACCCCCCCAACTATGCTACCGAGTCACTCCCGCTGCTCCCGAATTAATTAAAATTCGGGCCACAACGGGAGTCGAACTCGGGTCAACCGGTTGCGAAGCGGACTCTCGCCCACTGCGCCACCCGGTCGCCGCTTCAAATACTACACTTTTTCTTTTAAATTTGCTTTCATGCTTATACAACTAACATTCAATATTTGCTAATATAAACATATTTCTTTATAAATTTCTATCTAAATGCATAACACTCCGTGCTTTCCGTAATATCGAAACTTGAATAAATATAAGCATACATTCAATTACAATTCGAAATGTCTGTGGGTAGAATTAATTTTGATAAATCCCCAATTCCGGCGGTAGAACGAAACGCATTATCATATTTAGTTCGAATATAATAATAAAATTCTTCTAACCTAGGAATATTAGCATGTCTAATTCTTTACTGTCTGGTGCCTGGGCGTCCGTGTTCTAATTACAAAAGCTTCTGTAAACAACATCGCTATCGCGCCATAATTTAAGCAACATACCGGCCCGACGACCATGTGGTGTCATGCGTCCTCAATATCCAAGAGGACACAGATAAACGATAAACTAGCGGTGGAGAGATATTTAGAAACCGGGCCGGATGTCGATAGCAGCAAGGAAGGAAAGGGCCGCGTGCGTGAGAACAGCGTCGTCCTCCTCCTGATTACCATTTGAAATTGGAAACTAAAAACAGTAATTACCAGGCACGGCTATGATGTCAGTCGCTGTACGTGTTCTGCATGATGCCATGAAGAAACGGCATGTGCATTTCCAACTTGGACGTGTACTCTGACATAGATGGCCTCTCTTATTAACTTATTTGGTATGGCCGCTAATTTTGCCTACTTGGAAATGCCTCGATAATGACGCGTTTTGCATTTTTGCCACTGATGCTAGCAAACAGATGCGGTATGCGGTGAGGGTTTTCAGGAAAACTTACCACGGAATTATGTTAATTGCTAAATAATGCCACGTTTTAGTTTCGTCTGTTTTTTTAAAGCATTTCATGCATGCAAATTAATAGGCCTGTTTAATTTGCCGTCTTAAAATGCAACTGTTCTTGAATGTTTAAGTTGGGGCTGATTATAGATATTTCATTGCAAAGCGTTCGGTTATATGCAAATTATTAATTTTAGGTTGTAGTAATTTTTGACAACGTTTATAAAACCAAATTGTGGGCGGTTAAAGACTATTTCGTGATTCTCTACACAAAGGAAATTAAAATTAATATATTTGCCTAAGGCATAACGCCAAATAATATATTATTCTTCAAAATTTTAAATATATGAATAATTACAACAAAACAACAATAGATAGGAAAACTGATGTGAAAAGATATTGTTCCGATTGTCCTCTGCGCGTTGGCAACGAAGCGTTTTCTCTTAAACAGTGTAGTAGGGGACCGCGGTAGAGTAATGGCCTCAGCGCTTGGCTTGGAGTTATTCTACCAAAGTCGCTCAGGTTCGAATCCTGAGCACTGCACTTTCCCAGGGTGTTTGTGGTGTCTGGGGATGGGGTTTTTCAAGGGTGGGGCATGTTAGACCTGTGAATAGCACGAAATGTGCTGAGCCGGGATAAGCTGGGAGGGATGGGAATCTTGGAGTTGCCTTTGGCAACTCCACGAATCTTTAAAAAAAAAAAAAAAAAAAACAGTGTAGTAACCGTGAGCTATTAACTAAACCCTACTAGGCGCATAGTAAACTGAGCGCTACCAGTTGGGGCATGTCATCTGGGTACAGTCTAGGTAGGGAGTACCTTCAACTAGGTTTAATGAACAGAACTCTGTTACCTGGATTTAGTGAATCGCAGGTAGTTAATTAGACGCTTTCCACTAGCTCCAATCAAGTCTTGAGCCCGCTCATTTAAGCAACGTCAACTGAGCGCAGTCAACAGGGTAGTCTTTTAGAGTTTAATCAACATGAATCTATCACCTGGATCCGAGAAATTGACGAATGCTGTTAAATAGGGATTTCACTTGAGTCTTGTCATCATGATAACTGTGCGCTTTCAACAGGGTACCTTCAACTGTGTTTAATCAACAGGACTATCACCTGGACATGCTAAATTGCAAGTGGTAAACTATACGCTGTAGTCAGATTGGGGCTGTCACTTGTCACTTAGACATTTCATGTATTTGATTGGAAGTAGTAGACAAGCAGTACATCCAAGAAAAGGCTGGAGACTAACTGCTAGGCTCCGTCAGTTAGACGAAGTCAAGTGGGGGTTGGCGCTAACGTCCTCTCAACAAGGTGACGTCAGTTAGGCACAGTTACGCTCAGCTACTACTACCTAGGTGTGCTCAAATGGGTAATTTTCACTATCTCAAGTTTGAGCAATATTTGTTCGTAGGCCCTGCCTATCTGAGCAGGACCATGTGCTTAGATTATTTAAAGGTTGGGGCGGCCAAGGATTTGATCTTAATGTATTTTGTTTGCCGGGATAATAATACTTAATCGGCTTATGCCTGTTAACTGTTTGTGAACCCATACAAGCTAACGTTTCGCAAGACATTGCAGCTTGCATCTTCAGAGTGAATAGAACACTGTATTCTACGAACAAATATTGCTCTAACTTTTAGAGCAAATACTTGTAAAGGTAAACAAGCTACAGGCCGGTCGTTACCTGATAATGATGGGTGTCGTTCCAAATAACGACGTGGTGTAACCCAAAACTGAATTGTAATATTGACAGCTCGAGAAACCGCGAAAGCTTCAAAGAATATATATTATCAAATAATTACAGTCAAGTAACAACATTTAATTGTCCATTAGTGAATAGGGCGCTATTATGCCGATTGTTAATTAGGGATCGCTGTGTCCTGAGTTTAGTTAAGTGAGGTCAGTCGAATGCCCATAGGTAGTTGTTAACTAAATGCAATCATCTGAACACTGCCAGTTTAATCTACCTTAATTACGGGTACTTTTACTGAGACTCTATCAGCTAGGCAACGTCAACTGTTATTTGGGCGTGTTCAGTTAGAGAATGTTAACATAACCCTGGCTCATTGGCGTTGTTTGCTATAGGTTCTTACTTGACCCCTGTAACATGTCACTTGGCATATGTAAGGAATACTTTTTAATAGGCTTCTTCATAATTATAATTAGAAACACCGTTATATTAGACGTAGGCCAAAAAGTGGCAAAAGCCACTAGAAGAAAGGACAAAGAATGAAGTACGAGTACATTGTTCGAAAAAAAAAGAGAGCTGCTGAGACCAGGAAAACAGGGAACAATAGAATACACAGAAACCAATAAAACGCTGAAAAATCGACCCTGGAAGATAAAAGAAAACAGATGGAAAGGATGATAGAAATAATATCAACAATATTAAAAACAATGGCAGAGGAATAAGAAACCGCGATGAGATACTAACGGTAACCGAGTATTTTTACGAAGACTTGTACGAACAGAAACATGAGATACCTGAAAACGTCAAAGAGCAACTAAAAACAAGGATCACGAACGTAAATTCGGAAGTAATACCAGATATTACTGAAGAGGAAATACTAGCCAATATTAAAAACATAAAACGCATCAAAGCGTCAGGTAGTGATGGAATACTTCGAGAACTCATAAAAGAAGGCAGCATAATAATAATAAAAGTATTAAAAGCACTTCTAAGTAAATGTTTATCTGAAATGGAAATTCCAGCAGACTAGAACAACTCGTTAGTAGTCTTACTGTATAAAAAGGGTGATAAAAGTAATCTGCAAAATTACAGACCAATATCTTTGCTGTCACAAGTCTATAACTTATTAACAAAGATAAATGGAAATAGACTGGAGAATACATTAGAACTCTATCAACCCGTTGAACAAGCGGGATTTAGGAAAAATTATAGCACTTGCGACCATATTACAAATAAGAACCCTTACAGAAAAGTCAACGGAATATAACCTCCCCTTCTATCTAGCTTCTACCGACTACGAGAAAGCGTTTGACAGTCTGGAATTATGGGTATTTGAAAAAGTTCTACAATGCAGCAGAATAGACTATAGATATACACAACTGATAAAATCTATTTACCAACAAGCAACAATGGTTGTTCAACTACACGAAGATATACAACCAATTCAAATAAAACCTAAGGCAAGGGGACTCGATGAGTCCTAAATTATTTATAACAGCACAAGAAGATATATTTAAAAATCTTCAATTGACCCAAATAAGGAGTAAACATCAATGGGAGGATGCTCAATCATTTAAGGTATGCTGACGATGTGGTCGTAATAACGGATAATTTTTACAACTTGCAGCAAATGTTAGAAGAAATCAAAATTGAATCCGAGAAAGTTGGATTAAAATTAATAGACAAAAAACTAAAATAATCACAAATCAAGAAGAGAACAAAAATGTTGTAATTGACAGTCAATCAAGCCAAGAAACGCCAATACAGAGAGACGTATACGGTTAGCATGGTCGGCATTCGGCAAACAAAGCAAAATAGTCGAAGTCCAAAAAATACCTTTAAAATTGAAAAGTGCGGTCTTCAATCAATGTGTGTTACCGGTATTAATCTACGCTGCTCAGATGTGGTCCCTTACAAAAGCTTTATTAGAAAAACTAGCAAAGGTTGAAAGAGCTATGGAACGGCAAATGTTAAATATTAAACTAAGCGATAAAATACGGAATGATGATATCCGAAAGAAGATAAAGATAAGGGATATAAAGGAAGAAGTAGCTTCGTTAAAGTGGAGATAGGTCGGCCATACCATGCGTCAAGTGTATGGGCGTTGGAATAAAGAAATACAACAATGGAGACCCTATATGGGAAAAAGAAGTAGAGGCCGGCCACAAACCAGGTGGATCGACGATTTGAAGAGAACGGCGGAATTGGGTTGGATCAGAAAAACCCAAAACAGAGATCTATGGAAGCCAACAGGAGAGGCCTATATTCAACAATGGATGTCTATGGGCCAATAAAGAGAAGAAAATAAGGCTTCTTCAATTAGTCGTCTCAGCAGTAGACTCAACTGCATGCTTGAGCACTATTACTTAGGACTTGTCATTTGGGCTCTATCAACTAGGCGCAGTCACATGGAGACATCCAACTGCTTAGTTAGTAGTTTCACATGCAGGCGGTCAATTAAGAGCTATTAACTGAACATTATACCTATAGTGGGTAGAGTAAATTGGGCAGTTAAATGAGCACAGACAGTTAGGTTCTGTCATTTAAGGGCTGCTTTAAGCAGGTGCAGAGAACTTAGTATATAATAAATATAGTCGACCTTGAACTGGAATTAGGCAACACCACGTCGTTACCTTTACGCAATTGTTCATTGGGCGCATGCATTCCTATACGAGATCGTGCTCTACTTGTTGACAAGCTAAAACTTAACCTACCTAAACTCGCAAAACTTACATAAGCCTGTATTTAAACCGGTACCAATAAACAACTTCTGCTGACAATTTAATTTGCACCCGCTATAATCTTTGATTAATATGCTTTTTATAAAACACGCATGTCAGGATTCTTACTTTAAGATCCAAAATGATCATTATCATGTCCTACGTTGGTAATGACGCATAGAGCTTCCGATATTACCAAATTTATGGTTTTTAAGTCAAGCTGACATTAAATGTTTATTTCCTTCCTGTAATTAAATAAATGGCTTAAAACATCAGACTGGAATTATTGGAATTGTTTTGTTGTTTGGAAAGTTATTTTTAGTTTCGTACAGTTACTCTAAGGTATATAAAATAAAACTACCTTAAACTTCTCAAGAATATATTCTTTTTATCTATAATCAGTTATGTGTTTGGTTCTTGTCACGAACCCAAGGAGCAGAAAGGGTGCCTATTACCTGGGTGCTGTCATATGTGAGTAGTTTACTAGGTGCCATCAAATGAATGTCTACACTGTAGCTTACTTATGGTTGGCCAGGGTCTAGAATCTGGACCATAGCCTAACCTACGCAAGCTAAACTCTAGATGAAGTAATCTTGGTAACAGGGTGTAGTCATCTTGGCGAGATAAAAGTGGTCTTTGCATAGTTAGCGTTTCAAGACTATTTTTCTTCAACTTGGGTCCATCCATTGTTGGGTATAGGTCTCTCCTAAATGTTTACCTTCCTCTTCGGTTTTTTGCTGTTCTCATCCATTGTTTTCCCGTTACTGTCTTAACATCGTCTATCTGTCTTTTCTGATATCGTCCAATATTTCTCTTCGTTTCTCTCGGTCTTCAGCAAGATTTGTATACATCTATTTATATCACATCTATTGGTCACCAATAAAAATGACAGAGATAGATAGTGTTAGTAGTCGTTAGGATACACTATTATTTGTTGATATGGTCATATAATTTTAACAATGGTAGTTTTCCAGTCCACTAGAGTGTAATTTTGGATATATAAGGGTGCTACAAATCACTGAATGGTGTTCATATCACTTAAATTCACCTTGACGTGATTTCCAGTATATCGTTGTATTTTTAATAAATGGGATTGTGCTTTAGACAAACTCAATTTTTTGTTTTAGCAAAGCCCCTTTACTGATTTCCCCTTCAAAGTTAGTAAGAGAATACTGAAATAACGTAAATCTTAAAATATTAACAAGAACTATTTTTATAAAACATCAGCTACAATCAAGTTAAGGGACAACATGTTGATTAATGAACCTAGAAAGATCCCCGACAAGCTGAATACAAGCTGGTTTTCTCTAAAAATTGCGTAAACTATAAATTATTCAGGGGAATAATCGAATAATTAAACATCTTTTATTGTTTTATAAGCAGGCATGATAAGTAGAATGTCCATTAATGGCATGAAACATCTCCCAATAAAAAACGGACTAATCGTATTACAGATAAGGACTTATGTTTAAAATATGTTTAACGCTATAAATAACAGGCACTGATCGTGACGCAGCAACCACGTACCTAAAATATTCATAGTACATTTTTTATGGGCAGTAATTTAATAATGGCCAAGAATTACCTAATCTCGCCGACGATTTTTTGAACGTGCTGTGTTAATTAATTCATTTAAATTGTAGAACGTTAGCAAGAGTGTCAAGAATAATTTAAATTATATAAATATCTTAGGTTTTGTGTAACGGAATACTACTTACGGAATAAGTAATGTCGCAATAGGAGGTATAAAAATAATTTCATTTGTATTTATTTTTACAAGTAATTTCCATTAAATTAATTGTCTTTCTTAGTTTCACTAATTATAAATAACATAAACAATATTTTACATTACATCTAAAAATTATTTCAGAGTATTTAAAAACTGCGAGAAATTAAGAGATGCAGATGTTCAACATTTATTTTAATATCTTCTGCTGAAGTGTCTTCATAGCTCTCGTGTTATTTTCCCATGTATTTAGTTGAAGTACATAACATATTTCAAGTTAATAAGTTTTTAGTTAGCATTTATTGGATCCGAAAATGACCTGGCATTTACAAATTAAATACAACTGTTTACGTCGATCAACCATTATATTCGTTTCCCTGCCCACCTTGGAGCTTAGAGTCGTCTACCTGAATGCTCGAGAGTAAACTGCAGCCAACATAATAGACAATACGTATAATGTACAATGATATTAATCCTTAACAGAGTCTTCCCATTGTTCTGTCTGTGAAAAAATCAGATAAATCTTAAGATTGTGTGCATTATGTTCTCAAAGAATGGTAATTTATAATAAGATAAAACAATTTCACAAAATTATTCCATATATATCGTAAAAGTAGATTGATTTTACAGTATTTTTACACTAGCTTTAGAAACTTTTATCACACGTTCTTATGATTTTTTCATAATTTTTTCACCTTATTTCAATCTTAGATATGTTGTCCACTAGTTAAAAAAACTACAAGTAGAAAGGTCGCATATTAACGTAGCTAAGTTCAGATTATTTTGAGTAACTTGAGTAAACTTTATTCTTCGATTCAATAAATACATCCAGTTTTTCCATTTGACATAGATATTTATAAAACTCACCATTATGTTGTATAGAATTAAGGAAGATTATGTCATAAAAAATATAGTTACTTTTAATAATGTGAATAATAAGCGTTTTACAAACGCGTAATGAAATGTGTCTTTATTTATTGGCTCATAAATCTATTCACAAGAAACATTCATTAAGTTATAGCACAAAGTTTAAAGAATTATTACAGGCATGCTTAATTAAAATTATGGCTTTCTAACAGGACTCTTTCAAATATGAAAATAACAGGAAATAAAAAACTTCAAATAGCAATAATATCGAATTGATGTCATGTTTTACAAACGCGGTATTACTAATTAATTTGCAAAACCATTGCATTTCAAACATTCAAAATTCTTTTCTGTATATTCAATTTATTCAAGACAGGCTGTATGCCACGGCGCTAAATTTAATACAAACTTTACGTGAAAATTTTTATATAATTTACTAATAAATTTTAACGAAAATTACACAAGTTTTACAATTTCCTGTCGGTAGCCTGTGTCAATTTTATGTTAAATTTAGCACGAGCGCTTGCTTGTTAATTTGAATGATATTTTTGCTATGCCATGGTTTAGGTTTGTATCACAGATATTTTGTCAAACAACTGGTTGTGTTTTCATCTCATTTTGAGGTTACCCTGTATTTGTTATTTTGTTTTAGTTAAGAAGTTGTTATTATCGTGAATACAAAAAAGGTTGAAATTAGATAAAATTGGCGGTAACCTTACGTAACTGACAAATACCTAACAATAAACGAGGCACATTTTCACTCCATTGGTAGAAATTTCTAAATTTGGCGCCATCCGTTAACTCCACCTCCTCCTCGTGAAATTAAAATATGTTGTGCACGCGTCATATGCTGTATTTTCCGTTTGATTCAGCCACTTATGCGCCGATTTTCACGCATATTTGTGTTCCAATTTATACGTAAGTTCAGCACAAAATTTACTTATGAATTTTGTGCATGCAACTGTGCTAAATATTTTTACATAAATTTGCGTGTAAATTTTGCGCAAAATTTAACGTTGTGTTATACAGGCTTAAAAAAGGAACTTTTAACAAACGGAAGAAATGCAAATAATGAATGTTTGTCTGAGTATATCCCAGACTATGTTATCCTTATCTGAAATACTGTAACCCGACATTGTTTAATTCGATAAATTAATTTACATAAATCGACTAAGTAATGGCATTCGCTTAGATTTGGTTTTACGCCCAAATTCCTGTCTGGCATTTCAATTAATTTGTGAAAGGCAATCAAGGAATAGTTTGAAATAAATATTAAATTCATAAAACAAGACCTTTAAAAACATTGTAACTTTGCTAGTTCTAGAAATACCTGTTCCTTTGTAAATAATTTTAATGCTAGAGGCAATTCTAAACTGAACTAATCACTGAAGATTACATCCATCTAACTTATTAATGAAATGCAAATAACAATACAGCCTGCAGATAAACACATTTTAAGGATAACGATTTAAACACTATTACCTACTCGGAGCTTTTCCTATTCCTTCATTACTTTTACAATATAAATCTATAAAGCAAATATTTTCCATGGAAATTTTAGTAATACGGAGTCAATGTGTTTATTCGAAGTTTAAATGATAACCTCTACCATTGTAATTTTCCCTTTAGTGATTATTCTGATATTCCTAACTTTCCTAATATAATGACTCTAGGAATGGGTTAACATTTATAACCCGTTTCAATATTCATACATCAATCCAACTTGGAAGTGACAACATATCAAGGGTGTAACACAAAAATATTTATCGCTTATTTTAATCTCATGGCATGCTAAGATCCTCCTTTAAATATGTTTTTGCATTTCCTGTCCTCATTAAACTCCCGAGTAATACATTTCCGTAAGTTATGAAGAATTCGAGTTGAATTTATCTGGCAGGAAATCATTTCTTATTTCACAACCTCCATTTGCGAACAACGCACTAATTTATTTCTTGACCGATCTAATATTTCTAGAAATCGAAGTAAAGGAAGAAAGCTATAAATAAAGCTGATAGATAATCCTTTCGCTTTACTGCGTCTACTAAATACGTCAAAAATTTCCTGCTTCTTTTGCCAACCGATCGTATCGAAAAATAAGCGCTTTAAAGCACCGACAACACAATTAGAACTACATTACTGGGTAAACAGAACCGTATATTACAAGCATTAATGCAAATTTAGATATCAAATTAAACTGATTTATCTGAATAAGTTTCGCAAATTGCTCGTTAGGACTACAACTCATTATTGAGGAACCCACATTTCCTAATACGCTAGTTCAAATCAATGTCTGTGACGAATTACCACATAAAACGAAAAAACAGTTTTTAGAAGACACTGCCATGACGTAATGAATGTTTTTCGTGAACACGAGGAGGATTTATAAGCAAATAAATAATGCCAAGTTCCGCTACGCGTTTGAAAATATTCAGATTAATATGAAATTATACATGAAAAGGACCTTTCTTAAATTAAAAGCTGTTGATTTGTGTTTTATAAAAAACTGGTTAAATGCAAAACGAATAATACGAATATGTAGGTAATGATTCTCTTATATAAAAAACAACGGTCCTATTAAATGTTTTCGAAAGGCGAACAACACTGAAGTGAACAAGAAAGAATTCGCCTCTTCCTCGCTGTTTCTCTGGTTATGTTATCAAGATCTTTAGAGTATAAAGGCTTTTCTGATTTGTTTCTAGAAACTTTTAATCGGGAACCTTCTAGTATGGCTTTGTAACTACTTTTTTAAAGACTTACTATCAGCAACTGTATATATAGTAATGCAAGAATTTGGAATGCATTTTATAAATTCTTTAACTTTAAGAATTTTTATGTAAGGTCCTGGAAGTACTTGTTGAAGACATATAATCAGAAGCTAAAAAGGCAATTGCAGATTTATAATTGGAAGATTATAATATAAAACTTTTGTGTTTTTTCTTCAAACGCTACTTCAGAACATTACAATGTGAGGCTTTGGGTTTACTTTCTTGAAAACTTATAATCAGAAATTTTGTATTTAGCAAAAGGCTACTGAATTTATAATTGGATATTTATAATAAAAATTTACTTTTCCGAACTCTTATAGTTCGGAAGTCTATACTAAAAGACTATGGGACTGTTTTTCGAAAGACTATATGTTAGAGCCGTGCTATATCTTGGCACTATTCTTGTAGGGGCTTTATAAGGTAATTATTTATTTGAAGGAAATTATACACTTTGAAACTTTATAGCTAAAGGCTATTAAACTGTTTCTTCAACATAATTTGCAACTTTATTATATAAAACTTTGGTTTTCCTTTTTTGAAGGCTCTATTTACTTTGAAAACTATGTAAATAACGAAAGGCCATTGAATTATTTCTTTAAAGACTTATACTTAATTTGCAACTTTATAATGTAAAACTTTGGTTCTATATTTATGTACTTCTGAACAACTTATAATCGGAAACTTTATCGCTAACTATTTGATCACTGACATATAAGTAATTTGCAACTTTAGAACTTTGGTTCTATATTACTAGAGATGTCATTCAGGAACTTTATATAATTTTGGCTTGAAGGCTTTATTTACTTCGCAAGAATTTAAAACGAAAACTTTAATATGCGGCTGTTGAACTATTTCTTCAACAGCTTATATTTAACTTGTAATTTTATAATGTAAAAACTGGGATCTACTTCCTTGAGGACTTTTTTACTTCTGAAAACTTATAATCGATAACGGTATAGTAGAAGGCTATTTAACTATTTTTTAAAGGCTTAATTGTACTTAATTTGCAACTTATTATTATTATTAACTTATTATCTAGAACAGTATCCGGCGATGTCTTCTCTTTGAAAAGGCTTTTAATGGAGGATTTTAGAATAAGAAACATTGGCCTTCCTTGAAGGCTGTATGTACCTCCGAACAACTTATAATCGGCAACTTTATCGCAGAAGGCTATTGAACTATTTGATCAATCTCATATACATAATTTGTAATTTTATAATTTTGGTTCTATATTGCGAGAAATTTAAATCAGGAACTTTATAGTGTAAGACTTTGGCTAGAAGGCTTTATTAATTTCCGATAAACATATAATCGGAAACTTTATGTTAAAATGCTCCTGATTTACTTCTTCAACAGCTTATACCGAACTTGCAACCTTTCCTTAAAGGTTTTTTTTACTTCTGAAAACTTAACCGAAAGCTTTATAGCAAAACTAGTTTCTTGAAGACTTAATTATATTTAGTTTGCAATTTATTATTAATATGTAGAACCGTATCAGGAGATGTCTTCTCTCTCAAAAGAATACAAAACATCGGCCTTCCTTGAAGGCTTTATGTACTCCCGAACAACTTATAATTGCAAACTTTACCGCAAAAGGCTATTGAATTATTTATTCAATCACATACGCATAATTTGCAATTTTATAACTTTGGTTCTATATTGGGAGAAACTTCAATCAGGATCTTTATAGTGTAAGACTTTGGCTTGAAGGCTTTATTAATTTCCGAAAAACTTATAATCGGAAACTGTACCGCAAAAGGCTGTTGAATTATTTACTCAATCACATACGCAAAATTTGCAATTTTATAACTTTGGTTCTATATTGCGAGAAACTTCAATCAGGAACTTTATAGTGTAAGTCCTTGGCTTGAAGGCTTCATTTACTTCCGGAAAACTTACAATCGGAAACTTTATAGTAAAAGGGTGTTGAACTATTTCTTCAAAATTTTGTGCTAAACTTGCAACTGTATAATGTGAAAGTTGGAATCTACTTCCATGAAGGCTTTGTTTTAATTCTGAAAAATGTATAACCGTAAGCGTTCTAGGAAAAGGCTATTAAACTATTTGATCAATGATGTATACGTAATTTGCAACTTTATAAATTTGGTTCTACATTTTTAGAGATTGCAATCAGGAACTTTACAAGACCTTGGCTTGAAGGCTTCATTTACTTCGGGAAAACTTATAATCGGAAACTTTATAACAAAGGGTGTTGAACTATTTCTTCAAAATGTTATGCCAAACTTGCAACTTTATAATGTGAAAGTTGGAATCTACTTCCATGAAGGCTTTCTTTTAATTCTGAAAAACTTATAACCGAAAGCGATCTAGGAGAAGGCTGTAGAACTATTTGATCAATGGTGTATATGTAGTTTGCAACTTTATAAGAGATATAAGAGATTTCAATCAGCAACTTAAACTAAGACTAAGACTTTGGTTGAAGGCTTTATTTACTTCCGCGAAACTTACAATCGAAAACTTTACAGCAAAAAGGTGTTGAACTATTTCTTCAAAAGCGTATGTTTAACTTGCAACTTTATCATGTAAAGTTGGAATCGTACTTCCATGAAGGCTTTTTTTTAATTCTGAAAAACTTATAACCCAAAGTTTTATAGGAAAAGGCTATTGAACTACTTCTTTAAAGACTTACTTATGCTTAATTTGTAACTTTATGATGTTAAACTTTGGTTCTATATTTCTAAAGACTTGTCAAAACCGCTTCTCTTACGATGTGGAACTGTATCAAGCTATGACTTCACTCTGAAAAGGGTTGCAATCGAGATTTTAGCATATGAAACATTGGATATACTTCCCTCTTTACTTCTGAACAACTTATAATTGGAAACTTTACTGCAAAAGGCTATTGAACTGTTAGAGATCCAAGATTAATACACAATTTGCACTTTATAATATAAAACCCTCGTTCTATATTCCTAAAGACCAGTCGGAACTTTTTCTCGTATAATTTAGAACTATATTAGGTCATGACTTTCCCTTTTAAAAGGGGTTTAATCAGGAACTTTATAATATAAGACTTTAGATATATTTTCATAAAGACTTTACTTACTTCCGAAAAATTTATAACGAACAACATTGTAGCAAGAAACTATTGAACTATTTGATCAATAGCTTATACGCAATTCTAAAGACTAGATTATGG
>JABXWE010014412.1:0-23387 GCA_014611495.1 Limonius californicus
CAGATTTATAAAAATCTTGTCTGCAACCCACCACACACAATTTCCCAATTCGGCTTGCAACCGTGGGATCTTAATGCTAAAAACCTTCTCTGGAATTTCTGTCGTTCGGATTCGACGTTAAACTGTAGGTCCCCCATGTTTCTACCTTAGCGCTGAGGAGAAACACGTGGCAGAGAAGAGGCCGATGCCCAGCAGTGGGACGGAAAGGCTGTTGATGATGATTGGTTATTAATGGAATTATTATAAAATACCGTCGTGAAATGGGGAGGAAGGGCTGGAAATCATGAAACTGCTATACAGGATTTGTACCGAAAATTTTTATTCTAAATTTCTCTATTATTTATCAAGGGATTCGTTGTAAAATACCATTCTGAAATGGTAAAGGAAAGCTGAAAGTTATAACACTATTACAGAAAGTTTGTACGAAAAATGTTGTTATTAAAATTCTTTGTTAGTTATCAAGCGATTCATTACAAAATACCTTTCTGAAATGGGAAGGAATTATACAGAATTGCTACTGAAATTTCAGCTTATAAGGGTCTCTATTTGTTATCAATGGATTTATTACAAAATACCGTTGTAAATTACTCTATTGCTTATCAAGGGATTCATGTAAAATACCATGCTGAAACGGGAAGGGAAAGCTGGAAGGTTATAAAACCATTATAGAATTTTTTTCGCAAAACGAAAGTTCTTTATTAGTTATCAAGCGATTCATTATAAAATACCCTTCTGAAATGAGAAGGAACGGCTGAAAGGCATGAAGTTATTATATAGGATTTCTACAGAAAATTCTGCTTTTAGAATCTTGGTATTTATTCTGAAACACACAATACCAAGGTGCTGACTACTGAACTAAATTATTCGATATTTTAACGTTGTAAGTGTAATAGTATTATGTAGTAAACAATTTTTGTTGTGTATACAAATCTTGTGGCATTACGTCTGTGAAACGTGAACAAACTGCACCATCAAAGGCTTTGTAATTAAATTCCACACTAAACGTATAGTTTTAGTTTTTAAAAGTAGGCTTAATTTTCTACCGAAAATTATTCTGATATTTTGAGCTTCTAGTCGACCGATTTTTTATTACTTTTTCCGACGCCGACGTTAGAGTGGTTTTGAAGTCGAAAATGAGATATTTTTGCTGATCTAAAAATGACCCTAAGCGAAGATGGCAATTTTGTAATTATTTAAGTTTGGTTTGAACCGTATTATTTGACCACCCTTCTTCCATGAACATTCAACTGGACAATATCACATGGCTTTTTTTCAAAACTTTTTACCCGGGTTGGTGGAAAATATAGAACTCAATATACTACAAGAACTTTGCTACCAACATCATGGTTGTCCTGTTCATTGTAGTTGGATTGTTAGGAATTACGTAAGTAATATATTTGAAAAAGTTAAGCTATTATTTCACTAGAATTTTTTCTTTGGGATACAATTAAAGAAATGTATACTGAGTGAGCATGATTTACTAAATAGAATAATCAAGGCATATGCATCAATTACTCATGACAGGCTTGCTCGAGTCCGAAGATCGTTTCTAAAACTAATTAGAAAATGTGTGGGAAAAGTGTATGGAAGCAATTGTGGACATTTGCTAAATTAAATAAAAATTTGGTTGTTTTTCACTTGTTTAGTTTCTACTGTAGTACAGTTGCGCCTAAAGGCACTTTTCTTGCTAAGTACTGATGTACTTAATATTCCTAAAACTGTTAATTTCTACAGTAAGAGATCAACTGGAGAGTAACTGTGATCCATTTCTGTACTAGAAAAGAATTAACATCTTGCTTTACATCAATCACTTTTAAAGGTCATCTAGCTGGTTCACTCTGTATATTGTAAAACCAATTTTACATTTGTAACGGAAAGTGTTGTGGTTCAATATATGCAAAAACATTGTGCCGTATTTAATGTACGTGCAAAGAAAGGATTTCTATTTGCGTTGAGACTGCTGAAAGGGATATGGAATATATAAAACAAACATTACTGTATGTTATCTAAAACTATTAACACAATATAATTTATTTTAGTAAAAATCAGTTGCACTGCAGTATAAAAACTACTGACATAAAACTTCCATCGCTAAATTCAGTAGGTATTCAAGTTTCTTCGTAACTGGTTTGAAAATAGATTTGTTAACAGTAAAATATTACTTTTCCCTTTTTAGCGGGATCCTTTTTCCTAACATCAAACAAATTTACAGCATGTCGAATTATTTTATTGAGTTATTTGGTGTATAAACTTCATTTTCTTGAAATAATGTAAGTAGTGCAAGAAGCATTCATTCTGTATTACATAAATAATTTTGTTAAAGTATCATCTCAGCTAAAATATAATCCTGTTTTATTAATGTTTTTCTTGTCATCTCCAAAATAGGAAAAAATAATGGAACAAAGTTTGCAGATTAGGTAAAAAAATTTCCAAGTATGGCCTGTGTAAAGAGAAATGCGCGTGCTCTTAAAAGCATATTTGCAATACGCGAAGGCTTAAAATTGGTGCACCAGCTATTACTTCAACTAGTTTTCCTCAAAGTTATATTAAAACTTTCAAATGTAAAAGTTGGGCATTGTAACAAAAATTTGACAGTGCTAGATTAATACATATTGTAAAACTTGGGAAAATTTATAGCGGGGTTTTGCGAGCTACATGTATTAAAAACTTTTAAATTAAAAGCAGCAAAACAGCAAATGGGAATACCAAATGTGGGTAGCGTTATGTTGTAAATAATTTCCCTCTAAAAGTTTTCCCTCATTAATAAGAAGGTTTTTTTCGATAAGGGCGGGAGTTTCAATAAATATTTTTCCAAGTATGCCTCTGTTGCAGTCATTTCATAACTTCAAAGAAAAATTTCTAATATATCATCTCATATATGGTTTACATGTTGCTACTCATATTAATATTATGGGTTTCTGAAAACGATCTCATGGGAGCGCACGCATGAAAATACAATATAACGGTGAAAACAGCCTTAATTTATTTTCATACTTCGCAGTTTGTCTACAGCAGCTTCGCATGAGAAAATATGCAGATTTCCCACTGGTAACTTTTAAGGTGCCTAAAATGTTCAAGCAGTTTATAAAAGTTCTGAAACTTCCAACTACCGGTACTTAATTCAAGGATTGTTGAGCACCGAGCTTATTTCGATTCCTAACTCAAGAACACTATCTTCATCGCGATTTACATCGCAATGCATTAAAGTGTTACGAACTTCAGATTTCTAGAAGATAATGAACGTTTCAGCACGATAATCTTATTTAATGTTACTGTCTTGCTTGAAAACTGTTTGTTATTGGATTGGAGTTGTACTTTAAATTTTTTTAATAGTTCGAAGACAGACAAGACAGGTTGCTTACTGTTTGATAGATTTTCTTGGAAATCCGGGAAGGATACGTGGTAGAACATTTTAATTCAAATTCAGTGTTGTTTGCTGATAATTTGTGGATTGCAAATTGAAACTAAACCAGATATTGGAAAAGTTAGCATTAGTGCCTAGTTGGGTTATTCAATAGTTGTCAATACTACCCAATGATTATTTTAAGAGTTTGTGACGTGGTAGGCGTTAACAAGATATGTAAAGTTGTTATGTTAATGCAGTGGAAAATTGCCATTAATTAAACTGATATTACTATGCTTTTAGTACAAGGTTAAATATTGTATTACGTAGTCATTTAACCTACAACCTAAAAATAGAAGTATTATGTCTAGCTTAATTACCTGAAAATAATGGATTGTTCTTAAAATTTAATTACAATTTTCCTTAAACAAAGAAACTCAAATGCGCGAACGAAACGTAATTAACAATTTATTAATTAAGTTTGTTTATCTTAACTTTTATGTTTTAGTAGTAGGCAACACACAGTTCATAAAATAATCTACAATGTTATGTCAAAAAACTTAAGGTCAGAGTATTGGAGTCTTTGTCACTTTAACACTTGGTGTCCCAAAAGTACTGAGAACGGTCAGCCATAGCAGATCATGACATACATTTATGAATTGTGTGTTGCCTATTTATGAAAATTGAGTCTCATACTCAGTACTGTAAGATTTTTTTGAGCTTAGTTAGTAATAATTAGGCCGAGGGAGTTAGTATATGTATATAGCTTGTTCATATTAATTGTGCAAACCTTATAATTGCGTAGCCGGTAATTCACCCGACCGTCAATAATATATGATAACATTAAAACAATATTACGAAGAAAGTTTAGAATATTCGTTTCTTTGTAATTTTGACACTTGGTGTGTCAAAAGTACTGGGGAGTGGGGACTAAAGTCAGCCGTCATAGATAATCAAATACATTTATGTATTGTGTGTTGCCTATGCATAAAAATTTTAGTCTCGCACCCAGTACTGTAAAATTTTTCTTAAGTTTACTTTAATATTAGTAATTACTAATTATCAGCCCGAGCCAATGCGTATATAGCTTGTTCCCGTAATTGTACAAGCTTTATAATTTAATAGTAGGCAACACACGACCCGTGCAATAATATATTAAATTCTATAATATTTTTATGTCCATTAACTTATGATCAGAGCATTCCTTTCTCTCTCATTTTGACACGTGTGCTGTCAAAAGTACCAGGAGGTAAGGTAAGGTCAGCCACAACAGATCACCAAATACATTTAAGTATTCCGTGTTGCCCATTTATGAAAATTTTAGTCCCGCACCCAATATTGTAAGGTTTTTGAGCTTATTAGGTATTATTATATTAGTAATTATCAGCCCGATTCAATTAGTATACAGCCTGTTGATTTCAATTGTACAAGCTTTATAATTTAATAGTAGGCAACACACGACTCGTGTAATAATATATTAATTCTATAATATTTTAAAACAATATTATGTCCAATAACTTATGATTAGAGCATTTGTTTCTTTCTTACTTTGACAGTTACTGTGTCAAAAGTACTAGAAGGTAAGGTCTACTACAACAGATCATCAAATACATTTGTGTATTGTGTGTTGCCTATTTATGAACATTGAGCTTCATATCCAGTACTGCAAGTTTTTTTGAGTTTAATTTAATATTAGTAATAACTTTCCTGATGCAGTTAGTATAAAGTCATCTTAATTGTACAAGTAATATAATTTAGTAGTAGGCAACACACAAGTCATGCAATAATACATTACTCCTATAATTTTAAAACAATATTATGTCTAATAACTTAAGACCAGAACATTCGTTTCTGTCACTTTGACACTTGGTGTGTCAAAAATACAGGGTATTAAAGTCAGTCATAACAGATCATTAACTACAGTTATGTATTGTGTGTAGCCTATTTATGAAAATTGGGTCTCCTACCTAACGAAGCATCAAAAAGTGTTTTTAAATTAGGGTTGGCTGTGAGTGCTGCAAGGCATGTCGCAGCTGTCATGTTACCTACCGGCCGCACCTTGTGTTTATTTCTTTGAATGTAAACACAAGCCAAGTAAAAACAATTTTCAAATAAAATTTAAATAAACAATTTTAGCCAACATACAACAATTAGATTAAACAGATTTTGACAGATGAAAAAATTATTATAATTTAACAGTTATTTAAATTGGCATTTGTCCATAGTTCAATCTCAGACATGTAAAATATTTTTATAGGCTTCCCTAATTTGAAAACTTTTTGATCACATGTTAGAACTTACAATTTTTTTTGAGCTTATGTGAATATTACTAATATTAACCCGAGATAATTAGTATACAGCTTCTTCATCTTAATTGTGCAAGCCTTATAATTTAGTAACAGGCAACACACAAGTCTTGCAGTAATATATGATAATTTGAAAACAATGAAAAACTTAAGATGCGAGAATTGGTCGGTATCGCACTTCCACAGTTTTGTGTTAAAAATAGTAAGAACTAACATCAGTTATAACGGATTATTAAATATCCACCTGTATTTGTGTTCCTATTTCTGAAAATTGTACTCTATGTGGTAAGATTTTTTAAATTACCCTCAATATTAGACGAGAAAGGAAAGAATATAGTGTTATGTTCATTTTAAAATGTGCCTCTTTATACGAATGAAGTAATTTCTTAATTTGTTTGCCGCTTCGTTAGAATTAATAGCGTTATTTTAATTGAAGTCTTATTTTGGGTTACCATTTCTGTATTTTGTTGTGTCTTTCGAAGTTTGAGATATGTTAACAGTTTCTTTGTGTTAAAATTGCAGACTCTTGTTTTCCTTCCGCGCTAGACCTCGAACGCTTCCTGGAATTCGCGCGTTAAAAACAAAATCTTTCTAGCACATTTCATAACGTTTCGTAATATCGTGCAATTTTGAGGGGAAAAGTGCAGGTCCCCATTACATTTTGAAGTCAGTCGATCTTCCACCTGTCTCGGCTCCGGACCTTCCCAAAATTACATCTCTAGGGGAGGGCCGTAATTATATCGAGTGCTGCAGGGGCGGCTCTTGGGTTTTTTTTTTGTGAGGGGTATCCGTAATACGTGTTCCGTTTCGCTGTTGTACCAAGGGGTATTTAACAGGCCGTCGGCTACTGCCGGATTAATAGGAATCACTGGATTCATCCCCAGGAAAGGGGATGAATCCTTGTGAATTGAACGATCGCCGTTTCGGTGGATTAATGTTCGAAGCCCAACTCCCGTGGTTCTGCAGCTATTTCTTCATACCATCGAAGAGTCCTGTCTTGCGTTCATCGTTAGCAGCCTGTTGAAATCGCCGTTATATTGTGCTTGTCTTCTCCGAACTTCAAGGTAAAAACTAAAGTTTTCTGTTTTGTGAAGCGAAAGCCTACGTGCAACTAGCAAAATTCAATATCATTGAATCTTTTTTTGGTATCTGGAAACAGGAAGCGACCTTCAGTTGTGGACGGTATTTGAAGTATAAAGTATAAGAAATTTTGTTTTATATGGTGTAATTTTCCTGTAAACTCTACGCCGTTGGCCACACAGATGCATGACAACATAAATATTGTGCGTCAACAGCGCCGAGTTTTTCTGAACGTTCAAGAATGAAAATTATGTAATTCAAACTTTTTGGTGTTATAACTTGTCATTTCGTTGTATTGTCGTATGTCAACCATTTCATTATATGTATTTTAAAGTTTACTGTCTCTTATTGTGTCTTTGCACTTGCTGGTTCAAGAATTTTGCAAGCTTTAAATATATAGGAGGAGGCACGATCACCGTAAGTTCCATTCCCGTAAACTGTTGGCTTCTCGGCCTTCCGCGAGGACCTACAACCAGCTGGATTTGGAAGGTGGCGCCCACTTGTTTTGACTCGCCCTGTACACAACTAAAGATTTTCTCCCATAAGCGATTTTAACGAACTCCCCTACTCCTCTGAGCTAAGCTGTAGGCCCTTTTCCATCAAGTTAGTTACGAATCTTCGAAAAAGCTCGATTGGCCCGTAATAATAGCTTTGACTTTATATAAAGTCAAAGATAATAGGTATAGTTAAAAATTGTTTTTGACATGACTCTTATACGTATTTTATATTTACTGTTTGTGGTTAACGCAGCTTAATTTAATGTTTGTAATTATTACACCAAGGGAATTAGGATAGAGTTTGTTCATCTTAATATTACAATCCTTATATTTTAATATAGTAGGCAACATGCACGTATTTCAGTAATATATTATAATTTTAAAACAATGGTATGAGAATTTGAGATCAGAGTATTCATTCCTTTCTCACTTTGACACTTGATGTGACATACTAAGATTAATTGTGAGTGACAATCAGACACAATTATGTATTGTGTGTTGCCTATTTCTGAAAATTGTGACTAGTATTCTAGACGGTAAAAGTAATTATATTTACTAAAGAGTATACAGGGTGCTTCTGAACAAGTGCGAAAAACTTTAACCACGTAGAGTCGAGGTTATTTAACCCCTAAATCACCTAGTGTTTTCTTAATTCGACACTGTTACGGATATACGGGGTTTCAACGGTTTCTTACATTAATTCACTAAAATGTAAATACATTTTTTTTGTCCGAATTTGATAAACTTCATTGTTTTGGCAAGCTAACAAGCTAATTTCCAATAAAGCAAAATGTACAATTGAGTATTAAAAATGCATGAAATCTGACCAAGAAGTGAAATATTTGATTTAAAAATTTGTAAATTTGGCATATGATGAAAACAAGATTGTTACCTGAGTTTTTCAGCTTCTGAATTAGTATTCTGTTTTCCAAAAAAAAGGTCTTTGCAATATTGTTCGTATGTCTAATATTTAAAGAGCTATTTAATAGAGTTCCAAATCAAATTTCAATTTTTACAGTATATAGGGTCATAATATACATATCATCCTAAA
Source organism: Limonius californicus (assembly GCA_014611495.1). NCBI lineage: Eukaryota > Metazoa > Arthropoda > Insecta > Coleoptera > Elateridae > Limonius > Limonius californicus. The sequence goes on from JABXWE010014412.1 coordinate 8,278, forward strand.
GACTACCTATATAAATTACAACTCAATGGCTGTTTAGGAGTTGTCCTCATCTTCAGCCGAGAGTTTCAAATAGAAATGACAATTTAAATACATACATCTAATTTAGAAATTTTTACACCATTTGTGCGTCAGATTTTATTCACGTTTCACACACAACTTGTACGTGCCTGGTAATTAAGCTTGGACGGTTAGGTTTCCAAAATGACAAAGTTTATCACAATTGGACAAGAAACAAAAAAGTCATTTACATTTTAGTGATTTGATGTAAAAAACACTTGGAAAGGCCGTACAACAACAGCACCGAATTAAACAAAAATGCTGGGCGATTTAGGGGTTAAATAACCTCAGCTATTTTTATCAAATGTTTAAAATCACCCTGGATCGATTTATTTTTAAAAATTGATTTTAAATAACTTTAGAACTTTATATCAACTGAATTAACGGTGTTTGGGTTATGGGCGATGAAGGCGGAATTTTCAAAAAAACCCGTAAACTTAGAGAGTTTAGAAGAAAGTCGCTTGATTTGCGTTGAGGCTAACAAGTTCTTGATGTTAATCGGAACATATTTTACCGATGTTTTTTTAATAAATATCTAGATTAAAAAGTTGATCAAATTTGGGTCAGCCATTACCTGTAGTTCTGACATAATGCGGCAGAAACAAGAACTGATACCACAAAGACGATGCAAATTATGAGAACAGCGGAGATGAAAGTGATAAGAACGATACATGGCAAGAGACTTTATGACAGAGTCCGAAGTCAAAATTTAAGAGAAATGAGGAACATACAGGATATAGCGAAACTAGTAAGATAAAGAAGAAAACAGTGGAATAAACACGTGGATGGGATGGAAAATAAAAGATTAGCTAAGATCGTAAAGTCCAATAAACAAGTGGGGAAGAGAACGGAAGGAAGACCATCAAAGAGATGGCGAGAATGTTGGACATCAACATCCGAAGAGACTTAAAAGGAGAAACAGGCAATAACCTACCTATATGGGCAACCATATATGAAAGAAGAAAAAGAAGAAGATTACCTGTAGTTCAGCAAAAATCACAATTGTTCGAAAACAATACATAGGTAAGGAAAGCATGTCAAAAAATTATATGTTGAAGAAGTATAAATAGAAAAAATTAATGTCGCAAGATTTACGCAACCGACTAATAATAGATACTGTACACACCGCAATGCTATGTAAATAGCAGCCACGCATATACAGATTGCACATAATTACGTTATTATTGTCATTAGATTCTTATTAAAAGTTTTACGCTAATGATAATTAAATAATAGCACCTATCTTTCCTAGTTTAGAAGGTAATGACAAGAAATTAATTTCTGAAAAGCAGCTCGCATTTCCAAACTTTTCACTTTTGCAACTAATTGCAACTAAAATGTACAAAATGCACTTGTAATAAAAATGTAATTGATAGAAATTACGTTAGTTTATAATTTGCTCTGCGATTTTCCTTCAATCAAGTGCTTTTTTTGTTGGTTCAATTACAGGCGAAATGGATTTTGTTAGAACTAAAAATTATAAATTAGCTGATCCAGAACAATCTTCTCGATGGTTTTGAAATTAAAGCATAATTAGAAAGTTCTCGGTTCCCATCATAATTTCAAATAAAGTTTCCTCGTAGTTGTTCCAAGTATTATAATTGCAGTAATAACTACGAAGTTTATCGACTTTTTGTTTGATCTTATAATGAGCGTAAAAGCTCTTTGGATTCTTATTTTTTGTTTCATAACTTTTTCTCAATTTCATAGTTATAAAAACACATTTTCATAAGAATTTTAACTGTACTCGAGCTAAAAATCAGTCTTTTACGTTTTTTATAATTAATGGCATCTCTTTAATTGGCCTATACAGTATTAGAAAATTAGTTTTATGAGGTGTAAGTAGCAATTTCTTTCCTGTGATACGTTTGGCTAAGCAAGTAAACTGTATTATTGGTATTGGCTATTGTTAGTGTAATTACAAGCAAAACGTTCTTACTAGAAATGTTATATAAAACCTTATAAACTTATAGAGGCAAATATTTAAACATTTGTGTAATACTTTCTTAATATTTTAATATTTACTAAAACGCTCCAAACAATCCACAATACAACATGGACGATGTTAATGTTTTTTCTGTTTTAATAAACATTTGTTTGCAATTCTTACAAATCTGTAACGGAAATTTATTTTTGCGAAGATATAGAAGTTTGCAATATATTTATTTCACATATTTATACATTATTGCTTAGTTTAGCATGCCCTGTAGCCTCTTCTGTATACGCTAAGTTCTTCATAGAACACACTGTATAGTAATCTGATAATTCCATTATGATAAAATATCGAAGCCGCACAGAAACAAATGTATCAACAGCATATGTTCCTCAACATAATTGTTTAATCAGTATTTATCAATATTTAATTTTAAGTAACAACGTAACAATAATATACAGAACTTTTTCTAAACTGTATTATCTGGCTGTAGCAGAACGTTCAGACAGTTACAATGTTAATACAGTGGACCATTGGTATTCGAACGGCTCGGTTTTCGAACAATTCGGTTCTCTACCACCTTCGTCTGTCAAAGTTATCGAGCATTTTTTCGTACTTACTTGGTTGTCGAACGTAACACTCAAACACTGTGATGTGGAGGGTTAATAACAAAGTTCGGGTAACCAAGTGTATGTCCCAAGTACGAAGAAATACCTACAGGAAAAGCAGTTACACCACAGGGAGTTCTGTAAAGAACATTTTAACATCCTGGCTCGTAGACCAAGCCCTGGGGGATGTTTTCTCCAGGACCATGCGATCAGCTTGGAATTAACTGTGGCCAGAGTCTGTAGTACCCATAGATTTTGAAGACTTCACGCATGGACTTGTGCTTCATGTTGCTAACGATATTGAGAAGCAAGTCCATGGGCATGAAGGTGAGTGATGATGACGTGGAGGACCACAAAAATGACTTCACCACAGAGGAACTTGAATTAACTGTGGCCAGAGTCTGTAGTACCCAGAGATTTTGAAGACTTCAAGGGTGGACTTGTGCTTCAGGTTGCTGAAGATATTGAGAATATAAGCAATCCATGGGTGTGAAGGTGAGTGATGATGACGTGGAGGACCACAAAAATAACCACACCACAGAGAAACTCCAATACCTTCAAAGGGACCAGTATCAGACGGTACCTAGTTGTGGAAATGACTTCAGAGGAAAAGAAGCGAAGGGAGGATATTCCTAGCTCATTAGTTAAGGAAATGATTCAAAAATGGGAGAATCAGAACGTTTTTTTATATAAATATCACCCTAACAAAGAAGTAGCAAAAAGAGTTGTAAACATATTCAATGGCTATACCATGGCTCACTTTTGACAAGTGTTAAAACGCAGACAAAAACAAACCTCATTGGACAGGTTCGTAGTGGAACAGAAAAGAAAAGGAACCTCAGAAGGCTCCCCTTCCAAACATTAACATCTTTCCATTCTTCCTCTCGATCTACAGTATACCCTTCACTCTCCACAGTGAAGGTAAAGTTTTATATTGTAAATTAAATTTAGGATCTGGAACGGGTTAATGCAACTTAGATTATTTCTTATGGAAAACACAGTTTCGGTTATGAAAACGATTCGCTTCTCGAACAATTCGGTTCTCGAACAATTCGGTTTTCGAACAATTCGGTTCTCGAACAATTCGGTTCTCGAACTCCCTTTCGGAACGGATCAAGTCTGAGTAGCGAAACTCCACTGTATTTGGAAATATAAACTATTTATTTTTATAAATGTTCCAAGACGGTCAACTTCAATCCCTTTTAACAGTTATAAGTTCCAGTATTATCGCTTTAGCTAGTCCTATGAACATTAGAACTAGAACATCTGTGGTTGGCAATAACTAATTTAATATTATTATATGATAAACAGTAATTCTGTAATAGTACGAAATCTAATTGAAAGGTGCCCTAAATAAATTTACTGCTTATGTATGGCTTATGTATATTCTGCTGCTTATTTACGTCGAATTTCTAAAGTTTTAACATTTAATTTTTAATTTAAATTTCTAACTGTACACATGTTTAATTATGTTAAGCCAATAAAAGTCTCTACATGATCACTGTTTTCATTCCGAACATACCATTCAGCAAGTAAGGCTGAATTCGAATCCCGTCTTAATTACAAGGCGCTAGAATATTGCACTGAAATGCACACATAATGGTTACGCTAACCTTAATCTGTTCGCTATTTTAAGCGATTCGCTCTGCTGAAATTCAAATTTGCATCTGCATTTGCTGCAGAAATGTAACGTATTCATGACACTGCAACGGTGACAGATTTCGAGAGTGAATTCTGGAGTAATTAGAAAATACATGTAGCTTTGCAGCACTTACCTGTTATTTTCGTTTCTTCTGACTTGCTGTAACAGTTTCGGTTTCCGAGGCCCCGCGGGGCTTAAACTTTCTGTAAACTTTTCAGCGCAGGGCGTTTAATCTGTAAAAAACATAAAAATGTAAATTGCAGGGGATTTGCTTATATTAAAGTTAATTGAGTAAGTGTAATAAGATATCTTTGTGTATTTGAAGTTGGCCGTTTGTTTTGTTTGCTGACTGTTCGAAAACGCGGGCAAAGCATCTACTTTGGAGGTTTTTCATTGAAATTTTAAGTAGGTAATCTCTATTCTATTGTAAATTTATAATCAGGCACATCAAAGTTAAAGTTCGATATGTAAAACAGACCTCCCAAATTAAAAATAAACAGTTTCAAGGATTTTTAAAATTATTTAATATATAAATACTCGACATACGTATGTGTACATAAAAATTAAGTAAAAAATTTTATATTGTAAATAAGGCGTTTGGGGGTATATCAAAATGCACGAGTATGTCCTTTTACCCGCTTTGGTCGATTTCGACTATAAATTTAATTTTTTCACATACACACACTTTCTGCTTGTTTTTGTCATTTTATGATTTTAGTGATATGAGTACACTATGCAAGAATGCAAATGCAACAGTAATCTAAATTTGTGAAATTGTATGTACAAGCTTAAATAAAAATCTGCGTGTGTTCCTTAAAAACTAGGGACCGAATAGAAGGTTGGAAAATAACGACGGGGTGGTAAAGTTTGTTTCACATACCGAGGAAGGCACAATATATCTGACCTTTTATAGCCTTACCGTTTATTTTATATCATGCAATCTATGTAATAAAGTTTTACTTCATGAATAAGAGCATTATATAATTATTTATCTATCTTTGAAGTAGCGCCCCTTCTGATTAGGCGCCTTTGTGCGGGGCACAACTTGTACGGCACTGGCTTTATAATCACGTTATATAATATCTGTCATCAAAATTAGGCACTCGTCAGAAATAAATATACTTGATTAAAGTAAGTTAAAGCATAATTGTTTTGCCATAGCATTAGTTTTATCTTAAGTATTTTTCATTATTTTTTGCATAATATATTGAGAAACACATACAATACAATTATAGATAATAACTAATTTATTATTACTTTTGGCTTCGTCTAATATAAATAAAATACTAATTTTCAGAATTAAATATTTGCTGAATTTTCTTATAAAAAACATTTAATTTGTAGCTGTAGCTGTAGCTTACGCAGTACGTGTTGATATTTATGTAGCAAAATTTGATATTTATAGGTTAAATATTAACCAGGGATAAATATGAAAATATGTCTATGTTTTATTTTATTTACCTCTGTAAATATGTACAATAAACGGTACTCTTATTTGAAATTAAGCTTTTATGTTGTAAAGCAAATATGTTGTAGTATGCCATTTACTTTCAGAATTGTTGCACCACTTTTCACTTTGCAGAAAACGACCTTGATATACGATTAATGCTATAGATCTAAAAGAAATAACTCAATATATTGGATTTCCATTAGTGACTTCGTGAAGAACTAATTTTCAAAGGTATTCCTCAGCCAAAGTTACATTAGATAGTATACGTTTATCAGTCTCTACTGAAGATGGCAACTTAGTGGCCAAAATACATATTTAGGTGTTTTACATATCTTTCAGGAGGCTTTCGCGAAATTAAACGAAAACTAGTTTGAGATTTACTAATCGAACTACGTAAACATATTTTTTCCATTATACATATGATATATAATTTTAATAATTGTTTAGTCATATTTGCTAATATTTAAAAACAATAATGCTGTTATAATTCTATCTACAAATCTATATATTAAATCTGAATGGAATAAGCACGGGCTAGCCAAAGATTTGTGTAGTTATAATCTCTAAAAGATGTAATTTTGTTCGGGGAACACTCATAAAAATATAATAAACAATAACAGCAATAACACAACTCATTCAAGAGAATTATAAGATAAAGTTTCTGCATATCATTCTGCTAAAAATAAGGTAATGCTTTGTCCTGGTTGTCTAGTAGTCAATGTGCACTATATGTTATTACTTGGAAAGTAGGACGAGAGCATTATTTCGTAATCCTGGAATCCTATTCAGGAAAATACCCTATCAATCCCCTAATAATTTAAAAATGGATTCTAAAGTTACTGTTCTACTTCTCTCAGTTCAATTATTTGAACACAACCGTTGCCTCTAATTCTACTTTTAAAATGTACAGAATAACGCAGAAAAGTACAAAATGTGAACTCAATGTTACTTGACAAAATAAATAAGGAATTTATGATGGTTTTGTTAAATGTACAAGATTTATTAGGAAATTAAGGGCTGTGAAGTATGAAGTTAAAAACATGTTTTGCTTAAATATTCGGTACACTTCTAAACTATTTCCCTTATTATGTCGTGGTACAAGTTTTTGTATATTTTCGTCATAGAAAGTTGCCGCAAACTAATTTAATACCGTCGTTTTGAGGTTCTCGCGGTTAAGGAACTGGTCTCGGGTGATTAAAGAAAAGGTAATAGTCACTTGGTGCTAAGTTGGGGATGTATGGTGGATGTTTAATAATTTCCCAATTGAATTGCTCAATAAGTTGCAAGCTGCCGCGTGCGGTCGGGCGTTATATGGCAAGAGCTCGACTTCAGAAGCGAGTAATGTCTTTTTTTGTTCTGCATCGCCCTTTTCCCCTTTCTTAAGGTTTCATTGTACACGTCTGCATTATTTGTCATACCACCTTCTAGGAAAGCAGCCAACAATACTTCTTTCCTATCCTTAAAACCAGTAGCTATATGTTTTCAGTTCTAAATCGTTTTCTTGCACTTTCTGACTTTGAGGGAAATCGTATACTTCCACTGCATTGATTTGTTGCTTGTTTTAAATATTTGTGTATGAAATACAAGTTTCGTAGCCAGTCACAATATGATTCAGGTACTAATCGTCATCAGTTTAGTAACGATGCAGGAAGCTCAGTGCAGAAGCCACTCGCTGGTTTTTGTAAGCATTATTGGCAACCACTTCGCACAAAGTTTATGTTACTGTAGCTTGTTCGTGACAATTTTATATAGTATTGGAGGTGAAAATTATGGAGCCATTTCAGAAATCGTGAAACGCCGATCTTCACAAATGTTTTTGTTCACCTCTTCTACAAGAGCATCGTTGCCAATAGAAGGTCTCTTATTTTGTTTCTCATCGTGCACGTTTGTTCGGCCATCTCTGAAATTCCTATAACAGTGTTTCCCCTTTTCTTCACTCTGTGATGGTAAATTCCGGCAACATTTTCATTTTTTCCAAGGAGAAAACTAAACACAGCGAGCACATCACCCTTAGCGAGATTTTCAATCGCAGGGTTTAGTTTAGTTTGCCAATAAACCTCGACATTTCCACTCAGATTATTTCTACATTTTTTTAGCAACGTACTAAACTAAGCGTGAAGTGTAACCCACGGCTTTAGCTCGTAACTATTTATATTTATATTTTCAACATCGAACTTCCGTCCACCATCTTTTCATAATATGTTTTGCAGTATTCCCTAACTATTGTAGGTATGGGTATTCAACCCTTTTGATTTTCTGCGACGAAGTAAGGTCTCTAATGAAGTGTAATGTGAAACTTTACCCAACCGCTAACCTCTATATCATGAAGTTGCCACTGAATAGCGGTATTTGGATTGTGCTTTAACCAAATCTATAATTATGTGTCCTAAGAGCCCCATTCAGCTGGAATTGCGTTCAACCCGTCCCGTAAAAATTTCCTAGATCAGGCCCATTAATCTGAATTTCACATACAATTTCTACGAATTTTTATGCATCTTCTTAACATGGAACCGGTTTTTAGCACCTTTATCCGTTAACAAATCATCACACTCTTAAATAAATTATCTAAAGACGCATTGGATTAATTATAAGTTACATTAGTTAAACTTTCCAAGGAGCTTTTCATGCCTCTGGTACTTTCGATTTGCAGTTTTGTATTTTTCTTTAGATATTAATTCCCTCGTTTCCATAATTGTACTAATTTCAATAGGACCATTGACTAATTCTAGTTTTTTAGCATTGTAATATAGTACTAAATCAGGTATTTTAAAAAAGCTGTTACTCATTCATGCAGCATTGATTTATAGAGGGCTTCTCAGGAAATTAAACTGTATGCTATTTAATTAGTTTTGCTATATAATGTTTTCTTGCGAGGATCTTGACCTTCAGAATCAGTTACATGTATAAAATTTTATGATGTAAAGCCTCTATATTGTGATGTTTTCCGTTTAAACTTTTACGATATTACTCAGACATACAGGTAAAATTTAGAAATACTATCCATTATTTGTTTTCTTTAAGAATTTTCTATCTTAGCCAAGTATAAATTTAAATTTGTGTTATTCAGTTTTCTAATTAAAATATCGCTTGAATGTTGTCGACTGTCAAATATACGACATTAATTTCGTATATAAACATGAATTCTATTTTTGGATACTTTCCAACATCACTATGTTGGAGTTCGAATGCATGTTGTATCTGGCATAATAAATGCAACCAAATTCTTTGATGTCCTACAGAAGAAGATGCTGTCTAGTGGAAAAGGGTTATTTCCTGACAAAACCTTTATCTTTCAAGATGATAATGCTCATTGCCACAGAGCAAAGGCTGTCCAATCTTGTATGTCGACCAACAAAGTTAAAAGAATAGACTGGCCAGCACAATCCCCGAAACTAAGCTCTACAGAAAACGTATGGGAAAGGATTACTAACAATATTTCAAGAAAAAGCCCACAGAAAAAGTAGAATTAATCGAATCCCTAATTGATGCCTGGAATCGTTGCATTACGAAGGAAGAATTACAAAAAGCTAATGAATTCTAGGCCAAAAAATATGTGAATTAGTTCTAAAAAGCAAAGGAGGGTCTATTAAGCACTAAAATAGTTTAAAATTAATTAGTGCGTATTGTAATAAACGTGGACTACATTATTATATACAGAGTTAATCAAATGTATGAAATCATCCATATATATCGGTAACCCTTTGTTAGATTTTTCTGAATTGTCGTACAGGGTGATTTCAGAATATGGCAGATTCGAAAATGTTCTCGCCAATGTTGCCACATTTTCAGTTTCTTCAAAATTCCTGTCAACTTCATTATTTCAAATGAAACACTATATAATTTTTATAACATTCGATAGATAATTTTTCAAGGAGTTCATGGATATACCGTTTGATATTTTTATTTTCAATAATAACAGAGATATTTCAAAGAAAACGAACAAAGTATTCGTGAATTATTAAAGCTGATTAGAACAAAAAGGCTGATTAGAAATGTCAATATCTTAATTACTAGAATATTTTGACGCATTGTCAATACTTTTCTAGACTCATTCAAGTCTAAGCTATTATTTCCTTGATCGTACTGTCAAACAACAAAATTTTTTCGATAATAATAAGTATATTACTTTCGGAAAGAGACTGTATTGAGATATTGATTGATGATGATTGGTTTCGGAGATAGGAGATGAACTCAGAAAGAAGTTTCAAATCTCTTCAATACGACTCACCCAGATCGAGACCCTATATCACGAAGTACAGTATCCAAAACATTGAAACGATTCGAATGTTGGAATGTGAAGAATATTCGGAAATCAGGACGTCCAAAAACAGCAACTGCGCCTGAAAAAGCACTAAATATTGTAGTTTCAGCCGAGGATCAACCACATACTTCTTCAATTCAATTAGGCTTAGGTAATGGAATAAGTCAAATATCGGTGGTGGGAATTTTGGAAGGAGAAGGAGAACATGAAGCCGTATAAAGTGAAATTGATCCACGAACTGATTGAGGGCGATTCTGACAGAAGAAATGAATTTTGTGAAATTTTAATGGAGAGAGGTAGTACTTCAATAGGAATATCTTGTTCTCCGATGAAGCCACTTTTTGTCTATCTGGGTCGGTCAACAGGCAGAATTGTCGATATTCGGCTTTCTAGAATCCTCATTTGGCTCAAGAAAGTCATACTCAATTCCCCAAGAAATTGAATATTTGGGCTGATATCATTGACGACAGAATTATAGAACTATTCTTTATTGAAGGAACATTGAATAGTGACAGATACCTCATGTTATTACAGAATGAAATTGGCTGTGACGCCTAGTTATATGACGGCGTGCAAAAATCGGAACGTTACATTCCCCCATTACGAGAAAAAAAAATTTTTCTTTTTGAAAAAAAAAATCAATTTTGTAAGTTGACTAAGAACTTTATAATGAAACAATTATAATGAAACGAGGTCTGAACCAACGATGAAACAAGACTACTCAACCAACAAAATAATAATTAGTAAAAATCCACACAAAACACTGCACAACATGAACAAAGAATCCTAAGCTGTTACCGGAATCACGGCATTATCAAAAAAAATAATAGGATCGACTATTCAGAAACAACTACTCTTCAGCTAGGGACCGGCAAAATCTCTCTAACAGGAATGTACAAAGATTGGGAACAACTCCCTGGGAATTCACATCATACTGTCAATGCCTAATAACTCCCCAAATGTGTCTTGGAAACCAATCGGGAAAAACTCCCAAGTCCTAAATGACTCACAAAATTCCTTCAAGAACACGTACACCTCCTGTGAAACACAACTACAACCAAAAGTCCAATCCAACCACCCCAGCCAAAAACTAGACAAAAGAAAAAAGATCCTACCTGTGACCAACCCTACGATGCCCAACCAACCACCCTAGCAACTACCACCACTAACCCAACTCACCAACTAGCTAACCAACTGATCAAGCAATCAACCAACGGACCAACTACTAACCAATCAACACAACAACTAATCAACCGGCTAATCAACCAACTTCCAACCAACAAACCGACCAAACCACCAATCAATCAACCAATTAATTAACCAACCGATCAATCAATTAACTAGCCAACAAAACAAAAACAAAAAAATGTTTAAGGGAAAGTATGTGACAATGACCCTATAGTGACCTTCCCTGCAATACCCAACCAACCAACCGAGAAATATCTAAGGACCATAAGGAAACCGCTGGAAAATGTCCTCCTAGTGACCATCCCTGCAATGCCCAACCAACCACCCGAGAAATATCTAAAAAAAAATAGAAAGAGAAAACAAAAAACCAATTGTTAACAAAAAACATCAAGCAAAACCCACTCGAGCAAACCACTAAGGACAAAACCACTGAGGGCCCCGCGTTGGATTCGCCAAAATTTGTGACGCCTAGTTATATGACGGCGTGCAAAATCGGAACGTTACATGGCCCTGCGCTGATAAATTTGTTCCCCGATGGAAATGGCGGAGTACGTGTTGTCCGAAGAGTGATGGAGGATATTCCACAAGAACACATCAGAAACAGTATAGATGTAGTGTATAATCGTTTAGCTCATTGTCAGACAGTCAATTGCCAACAAGTTGAACACCTAGTTAAATGAGTAGCCTCTCCGAGTTTTAGTTAGATTTGATTATTCAAGAGAACTTTGTTCGTTTTTTTTTAGATATCTCTGTTATTATTAAAAATAAAAATATCAAATGGTATATCAATGTTATAAAAATATATAGGGTATTCCATTTGAAATAATGAAGTTGGCAGGAATTTCGGATAAACTGGAAACGTGGCAACATTGACGATATCATTTTCGAATCCGCCATATTTTGTAATCACCCTTTACGAAAATTCATAAAATCTAACTAATGGTTACCGAGATAGTTTCATGCATTTGACTAACTCTGTATAATGTACAAATTTTCTGTTTTTAAATAAATTTTATATATCGAATTGTTTCTGTTTGTTATAGAACAACATTTGGTTTATTATTATTACTAGTATTGTGTATACGTACCTGTATTATATTTGCAATGATGAAATGAAAAATATATGAACAAAATGGGATTAAACTGCAATTTATCTTATTTGTGCAGCTGATGCCGAACTTTTTCGCACCACTGTAACAGTGGTATTAAAACTATAGTAGTTCTGTTAGTTTGAATTTTTCATTTAGTAATTAATGTGAGGTTATGCAAGTTCTTGGATTGTTAAGGAATCCTTTCGATGTAGTTCATATTCTTCATAATTGAGCTAATTCAGTAATTTAAATAAATTCGAATAATAGTTTTTTTAGGAAACTATTTATATTTAGCAATCTAGAAAGACTACGGGTCTAATATTCTTAGTGCTACTAACTTTTACAATAACCATAAAATGATGATCTTGATCGATTTATGTCAACAATGGAGGCAGTTTCTTTAAATATGACTTGTAAGTTTTACATATTCTTCGCAGATAATGGTATTTATAGCAAAGCACACGTGGAAGCTCCGTTTTTTTGTTTTTCAAAAATAAAACCCTTGTAAATAGGTGGGAACCAAAACCTCCTCCGCTATGACTGCACGTACAAGCATTTAATGTAAAACGCACAAATAGTTTGTTTCGTTCTATATGCGATCATAATTTTAAAATAGCACTTGACTGGGATGTCTTTGCATTTACGGCAAGATTCTAGAACGAAGTCGTAAATTTGTGTTTTAGTTTCGTCTTGGATGTTACGCTAAAAGCATTTGCGTTATTGTTAGCAAAATAAATATAATATTTCCGTATAGATGAGTGGTTTGGAGTAAAGTCTTGAACATTGGGTTGAGCTAAACTTTTCAATTACCAAACCACCAACAAATAAAAGAGAAGATTAGAGCTTCACAATTGGACACATACAGTATTCAACAAAGTATTATTTATCAGAATATAAACAATTAAACGAAACAGATATTTAAAAAAGTTGTTTTGACGGTAAGATTTACTCCCTTCTTTTAGGATTTTGCAAATTCGAGCTTATATATAGCGGGGGAGTACGAGCCTACAATTCCAAAAATAGGCAACCCAAAATACATGTCACAAGTTATTGGGATATCTACATTTTTATTGGTGATTATTATGAATTAGGGATACCTGTTTGGCACGTTTGAATTATATTCCAGTCAAATTTAAATAAATTAGGTGTGAAAAAAAGTCTTATTTACAAATATCTAAGTTTAATGTCAAATATCATAAAAGAGTAAGTGTAACAATTTATTTATTTAGAAGATTTTTCAAAATGCCAGTAAACTGTAAAAAGTATCAAGCATCTTTAATTTATAGTACCGTTAATTAAAATTTTATGTAGTATTTTATATTATATGTATTTTCAGTTGCCTATTTTTTGATTGGTACGCCCGTACTCTTCTGTGAATCATATTAATATGAATATATGTGTATGTACAAATAAACTATAATTTCTTCGCTTTTGAGTTCTTTATCTCTTAGATATACAGGTGTATCAGAAATAGGTACAAATATTTAAACCAGTAATAGATTGGCTCAAGTAGAATTCAATGGTACTATTGATTTATCAAAAATCAAATCAAAAATTGCGTTTATTATTTTGAATTACAATTTAAAATAAAATTTTGTTTGAGAACTGCTGGTGATACATAGAAAATGCATTTAAGCTGTAGAAGGTTATTACCTAATTGTAAAGTAAATCCAAAGTTGCAAACACGTAAAAACTTGTTTGGCTTGTGATAACTGACTAGAAATTACTGACCTACCTAATAGTATTGGTTTGTGGCAGGTGATAAGAAATTTTTTTGCACTTCTATTTTACTCTCCTTTGCATAATATCATGTCTTTGAACTCAAATTTTTGGTATTATCCTGCGGTACTCAAACAACTTTGGGTCAAATCTTCAATTACTATTTTCTCATATCTTAAGGGTCCCATTGCCAAAGAAATGTTTTTTCTAGTGTGTATATATTGTAATCTACCATCGGATTTAATATTTGTACCTATTTCTGATACACCTTGTATATTCTTTCATATGCATGTATTATGTGTATAAAGTATAATGAACATCGAAGACCTACAGCTTAACGTGTGTTCCAAACACAGGAAATACAAACGTTTCTATTCGACTAGGCAGAATATCTCTGGGTCACTATTATCATGAAAAGGAGAATTGTTGTTAAAATAAATTTGAACTATATTTTAAATTAATACGAATTTAATTTTTCTTCAGGTAAGTAGGACGAAAGAGTTTAAAAACAACACAGTAACTACTTTATTTGTGTCTGCTTTGCTTTTGGTGCTGAACAAAGAAATGTGTAATTAGTGCACGTCCAAAAATATAAAAGGAAAGTTTCAACACTTGCGTATTTCTGTGTTGATAAATTTGAATTCGTGACGGAAAATATCAACACTACGTAGGTAGTCGCTAATATTAGCGTGCCCGAAACGCATATTTAAAAATTTTCCTTGACTTTGGAAGATTTTGGATTTTGTATAGGTATTTATACGTTGATAATCAAAAATTATACATAGTTGGAATTTTCTACTACACTTTTTTTGGCGGTTTATACATAATGTTTCTTAAAATATAAAGTTGCTGGATATTTTATATTAAATGAAAAGAAATTAACAAGTATGGATTATTTACACAAATATTGTTTGTATGAAAAATATGCTATTTGTGGATATTCAATTTCTTATTTACACTCAGAGTTAGTGTTCAAAAAAACTATAAAGTTTCTGAATATTAAATATTAGATGAATATAATATGACGAATTCAAATTTCTTATAATTGGGTCCATTTTTAAAAAGTATTTTTTTTTTAATGTTTAGGGTGATGGGTTTGAGTTATTTTCATGTACAAAATCCTTTTGTTTAAAAAATGCATAAATTAATATGGAATGCGTT